>ML386779.1:93478-126570 GCA_005239525.1 Nicotiana knightiana | reverse complement strand
GCTTGGATTTCAGCCGGCCAAGAATTTGAGACTCATAACAAGGGACAACCAATGGAAGTAGTAATAAAATAATAGGTTTGGAAAAGCATTTGTGAACACTAAAATGATCACATAATTGTCATGAACTCAAGAAACAAACAACACATTGGGGCAGAGTGACATGTTAATAGGAAATAGGGAGCCTGAAGCTTATGGATTACCAAGTTAACAAGCAAGGAGAAATAGGCTAGTAAGACAAATAGTTGTCACCAATGCAACAAGTTTAAGGCCCACATGATCAAATTATACCGAACACAGGGGTTAAACATTAAAATTTATACCAGGGAGGCAAGCAAAATGATAATTTAGGCAGAACTAGTATGGGAGGCTCCACTTTATTGCTAGGGGTACATGACTGGGTAGAGCAAGAACAAAATAAGTAACAAACAGGGTCATAGGGTCATAGGAGTTCAAAATCAGGCAGAAAGACAGGATTAGGTCAAACAATCAGTGCAAATACTCAAAATTGTCAATAACATTAAGCTAAACATGCTTCGAATTGTCTAGATTGCTTAAGTTAGGTACAAGTACATTATTAGGGCTAGCAATTATAGGTTGAATCACACATGAAGAGAGTCAAGGGAGTGCAATTCAGAGAACATAGTCATGCTAACATAATGGAATAAACATTGGGAAGATTGAGAAACTAACCAGTTATTGTTCAATAAACGAGAAAAGAACATCAATCAGGACCTAGAGTCTCAAATGTGTCAAGTTACCAAGGGTTTCAAGAACCCAGGGCAGTGCTCACACCCAAGAGAGGTCAGAAAAGTAGGAAATTCGGTGGTCTTGGCTTTCAGCCGGCCAAGAGACAAACATAACAAAATAGTAAATGAGTACAGAATAAAAAGCCTTAATTTTTAGTGGAAAAATTAGTGATTTTTTGTCTCCTCTCGAATGGAATGGGGAGAGGGGTTTATATAATAGTAGGAATCAAATGGACAAACAAGGAAATATAATCAATCAGACATAAAATAAGGAAAGAAGAGCATGCAGAATCGATAAGAATCAATTTAGGAGAAAATCAGACAAACCCTAGTTTTTTTAGGAAAGTAAATATTGACAAAATATAACAAAAAAATCAGACCCACAGTAGAACATAAGACGAATGTAGACATAATAACACTTAAAATCAAAGAATCAAACCAATTTTTGTTCGATTTGAAGAGATCTGTAAACCCTAGTTTTAGGGTAAGTAAGAATCCACAAAAACAAACAAATATTTGGACTCACAGATGAATATAGACAGAATAGCAAAAAGATCAGGGATTTGAACCAATTTTGGTTTGATCTTGAAGAGATCTGCTTGCCATGTTTAGGCAAGCACTATAGGAGAGTAGCCAGTACCATAAGGGGGTCGTATATGGCAAGAAACAGCTATGGAATTCCATATTAGGTGGGATTAGGAGATGATTTAGGGGGCGGCGACTTTAGGGTTTCTGAAGAGGGCAAGGTAGATGAGAGATTATTAGGATGGAGGACGGGTGAAATGGGGTTAGGGTTAGTGGTGAAAGGGGGTAATTAAAAGGAGGGGTTCGATATTGGTATTTGATCTCAAAGATCAACGACCACGATTAAAAGGGGTTTGAGTCGGGTTTATTTGGATGGGTTATGACCGGGTTCTGGGTTAATGGGGTTATTGGCTTTGGGCTACGGTTATTGGGCTGGTGTATTAGGTGTTTTGGGCCATTGCTTGGTCCGAAAAATTGGTTTAAGAGTGGGCTAGTTTTTTAAATACCCAACATTTAGCCAAAAATAATTTATAATTGATTAAAATTTTTTTATTGGTGCACTAAAATGGTTAAAAATAATAACTTAATATTATAAAAAATATAAAAGGTTACTTTTTGCGTAAATAATGTAATTATACATGAATATAGGCTACTATTGCAAAAATGTGCAATTAGCCAAAAAATGCAGTAAAATATTTAAAAAAATACATGTTGGTGTAAATAATATATTTGGATGATTAAATCATCATAAAAAATAATTTGAAGGATAACTATTTGATATTTATATAATAAAATGCAGAAAGAAATTAATTTAAAGCCTTTAAAAATTATAGAAAATTATGAAAAACGCTTGTATAGGTTTATAAACTAAATGATGATGCAAATATACTATTTTGAAAGTATATATATATATATTTTAGAAATATGAGGGAAAAATTGGGTATCAACATCTGCCCCTCTTTACCCGGGAATGATAAAAGAGTTGTCGGATAATGAAATGATGACCAATTTTGACTGAATGAGGTGATTTGAAAAATGGAGGCCAAACTCCAGTTTCTGAGTTGCCTACATATCCCTAGTTTGACAAGAATCAGGCCGTGTGTAGTTTTGGATCCAGCGGAGAACTAATCCGATAGAGTTTTGATAGGAATGGACATGCTCTTCCAGATAAGACGATATCCGATGAGTTTATATGGAATTGTGAATGGATGTACCTTGGAATGGTCATGGATATTTGAATGGTTATCAAGTGGAAATGGGTAACAGACAATGGTTGGCTGTATTTGGGGTAGTTTCAATATGTGAGCATCAAACGGAAACTGGAGCGAAGATTGCTCCTGTCAAAAGACGGTTACCTCCTGGATCACCTGCAAAACTTAAACACAATGCATGCAGGTTTATATTGCGATAATTTCAACATGATGCAAATTCCTTTTGGACTATGAAAGATGTCTTTGGATGATGGCGATGATGCCCTGGGCCATGAATCGCGTGATAAGGGATTCACAGGCCATGAAATGATGCTCTCCGGCTATGATAATGGTGCCTCTGAACTATGATGCCTTTGAAAAATGATGTGCAATATTGAGAGATCCTCAGGCCATAACATGGTGTCTTCCGGCTATGAGGATGATGCCTTCAAACTATGACACCTTTGGACAAAATGGCGATATTTCAGCCCATGAGATGCAAAGACATAATGTTTGGTCATATGCAAAGCGAAACAAGACAAAGCTTTGTGTAAGATCGGGGGCAGGGCTTAGCTCCGAGAAAAATAGAAAATAGTGCTAGATTTCAAGAAGCATAGCATTTGGTATTATGCAAGGAAAGGTAGATCTTAGCCTTATGAAATTAGGGAGGCAATGCTTAGACTCATGCGAAATGGGAGACAATGCTTAGTATCATGCAAGAAGGAGGCATGGCTTAGCCTCATGCAAGATGGGAGACAATGCTTAATTTCATGCAAGGAGGAGGCAGGGCTTAGCCTCATGAAACATAGGAGACAATGTTTAGTCTCATGCAAGGAGGAGGCAGGGCTTAGCCTCATGCAAGATGGGAGACAATGCTTAGTCTCATGCAAGGAGGAGGCAGGGCTTAGCCTCATGCAAGATGGGAGACAATGCTTAGTCTCATGCAAGGAGGAGGCAGGGCTTAGCCTCATGCAAGATGGGAGACAATGCTTAGTCTCATGCAAGGAGGAGGCAGGGCATAGTCTCATGCAAAATGGGAGACAATGCTTAGTCTCATGCAAGGAAGAGGCAAGGCTTAGCCTCATGCAGAATGGGAGATAATGCTTAGTCTCATGCAAGCAGGAGGAAAGGCTTAGCCTCATGTAAAATGGGAGATAATGCTTAGTCTCATGCAAGGACGAGGCAAGGCTTAGCCTCATGCAAAATGGGAGACAATGTTTAGTTTCATGCAGAGGAAGACAATATTTAGCCTTATGCAATTGAGGAGGCAGGGCTTAACCTCATGCAAAATAGGAGACAATGCTTAGTCTCATGCAATTAAGGAGGCAGGGCTCAACCTCATGAAAAATGGGAGACAATGCTTAGTCTCATGCAGGGGAAGGCAATGTTTAGCCTTATGCAATTGAGGAGGCAGGGTTTAGCCTAATGCGAAATAGGAGACATGGCTTAGTCTCATGCAATTAAAGAGGCAGGGCTTAGCCTTATGCAATTGAGGGGGGGGGGGCTTAGCCTCATGCAGGAAAAGGAAATGTGATAGCAGAGTATTTCTTAGCTGGGTATATGTTTGCGTTTGACAGCTTTGTCGTTATGAAGATAGTGATTCTGAGGTGTACACGTATTTTCGAATATTCCTTGTTCCTGCATCCAGAGAAAAATCATGAGTTTTGGGGGGAATGTTGGTTCGTGCCTTCGCCTTCTTGCTTTTCTTTGCTCTGTATCGAATTCCTGCTCAAGTTACCGTGGGTAGCATCTGGCTGTTTCATAAAATAAAGTTTTCAAGAAAATATGTGTGCATTTGATGAATGTAGTTATTTAAAATATAGTAATATGCAATATCAATTAAAATAGATGAACCAATGATTGTGACACTTTAGAGACATTACGACTTCTTTGCATCCCCTTAAAATTCTGCCCCAGTTTAATAGGTGATTCTTTGACCGTTTTGCACATGATGAAGTTGGCTGGACTTGCTCCGGAATTTTGAGGGTCCTCCTCAAAATTTTGCCCCAGTTTCTGACCATGGAGGAAATGAAAATTTTATTGAATTGTGATCGAACCGACAGGGCTGCCTACGTATCCCCTCTTAAACGGGAATCAGGTCAAGCGTAGTTCAGTTACATCAGATGAAGAAATGCAAACATTCTAAACATAATATCTCTTGACTGCATCTGAGTTGATAAGCTTTGGCCAAATTTCTCCGTCCATTTCTGCAAGTATGAGTGTTCCTCCTATTAATACTCTGTGAACCATGTAGGGCCCTTGTCAATTGGGTGAAAATTTCCCTTTGGCTTCATCTTGATGCGGGATGATTCGCTTCAATACTAGCTGCCCTGGTGTGAACTGTCTAGGTTTGGCCCTTTTGTTGAAAGCTCTGGACATTCTGTTCTGATAAAGTTGACCGTGGCATACCGCATTCATTCTTTTCCCGTTAACGCGAGCTAATTGTTCGTAGGGACTTCTTATCCATTATGCATCACTGAGTTCAGCTTCTTGTATAATTCTTAAGGAGGGGAGTTTGACCTCGACGGGAATTACAACTTCATTACCGTAGACCAGTAGGTAGGGAGCTGCTTCGATTGATGTGCGGACGGTGATACGATACCCTAATAAGGCAAATGGTAATTTCTCGTGCCATTGCTTATGGTTGTCTACCATATTTCTTAGTATTTTCTTGATATTCTTGTTTGCATCCTCCACAGCTCCATTCATTTGAGGCATGTATGCTTAGGAATTCTTATGCTTGATTTTGAAGGTTTCACACATAGCTTTCATTAAGTCACTTTTGAGGTTGGCGGAATTGTCGGTGATGATGGATTCTGGCACCCCAAACGGCAAAAAATACGATCCCTGACAAAATCTACAATGACTTTCTTAGTTACGACTTCGTAAGATGCAGCCTCGACCCATATTTTGAAGTAGTCTATGGCCACTAAGATGATCCTATGCCCATTTAAAGCGGCAGGCTTGATTGAACCGATGATATCCGTTCCCCAAGCGGCAAATGGCCAAGGTGCACTTGTTGCATTCAGTTCATTGGGTGGAACTCGTATCATATCTGCATGTATTTGGCACTGATGACACTTCTCGACATACCTGATACAGTCTGTTTCCATAGTCATCCAAAAATATCTAGCTCTCAGTATCTTCTTGGCTAAAACAAAACCGTTCATGTGTGGTCTGTAAGTTCCGCCATGTATCTCTTCGAGCAGTTTGGAAGTCTCTTTGGCGTCAACACACCGTAATAATTCTAGGTCTGGCGTCCTTCTGTATAGAATTCCTCCACATTGGAAAAAATGGTTGGATAGTCTTCGGGGTGTGCGTTTCTGAGTATGATTTGCATGCCCCAGGTACTCTCCTTTTGCCAGGTATTCTTTGATGCCATGGAACCACGGATTCCCATCCGTTTCTTCTTCAACATAAGCACAATAAGATAGCTGATTATGGATCCCTACTGGAATAGGATCGATAAAATTCTTTTCTAGGTGTTGTATCATGAAAGATAGAGTGGTCAATGCATCTGCAAACTCATTCTGGATTCTCGGAACATGTTTGAACTCTATCTTTGTGAATCTCTTCATCAACTCTTGCACGTAGTACATATACGGTAATATTTTGGTATTCTTAATAGCCCATTCCTCTAGAACCTGATGTACCAAAAGGTCTGAATAACCAATTACCAACAATTCCTGGAAATTCATGTCAATGGCCAAATTGAGCCCCAAGATGCAAGCCTCATATTCTTCCATATTGTTGGTGCACGAAAATCTGAGCTTTGCGGATACCGGGTAATGTTGACCTATCTCTGATACCAAAACAGCTTCGATACCCACTCCTTTGAACTTTGTAGCCCCATCAAAGAACATTCTCCAACCATCATAGGTTTCGGCAATATCTTCCCCTACAAATGATACTTCTTCATTGGGAAAATACGTTTTTAGTGGTTCGTATTCTCCTCCTACAGGATTTTCTACCAGATGGTCTTCTAATGCCTGTCCCTTAACCGCCTTTTGAGTCACATAGACGATGTCAAATTCACTCAACAGTATCTGCCATTTTTCCAGCTTCCCTGTAGGCATGGGTTTCTGGAAAATGTACTTCAGAGGATCCATTCTTGATATGAGATAAGTGGTATAGGCGCAGAAGTCGTGCCTGAATTTATGAGCTATCCATGTCAGAGCACAACATGTGCGTTGTATAAAAGAATATCGTGCTTCGTAGGGTGCCAACTTCTTAATCAAATAGTATATGGCCTGCTCTTTCCTTTTTGTCTCATCATGTTGTCCCAAGACACAATCGAAAGCTCCGTCTAGTACAAACAGATAGAGTAGCAGAGGTCTACCAGGTTCCGACGGGACCAGGACTGGGTGTGGACAAATACTCTTTGATTTTGTCAAAGCTTTCTGGCGGTCTTCAGTCCAACTTGTTGCAGCATCCTTCTTTAACATTTTGAAAATCAGCTCACAAATCACGATCGATTGTGCTATGAAGCGTCTGATGTAATTGAGACGCCCCAAGAAACTCATCACGTCTTTCTTGTTCTTTGGAGGTGGAAAATCCTAGATAGCCTTGACTTTTTACAGATCCAGCTCAATTCCTCGGCGGCTGACGATGAATCCTAACAATTTTCCGGCAGGGACTCCGAAGGCACATTTTGCGAGATTCGGTTTTAGATTATACCTTCGAAGCCGATCAAAGAACTTTCTCAAGTCTGCTATGTGATCTGTACCCTTCTTGGATTTGATGATGACGTCCACATATACCTCTATCTCCTTATGTATCATGTAATGGAAAATGGTTTTCATGGCTCTCATATAAGTGGCCCCAGCATTCTTCAGACTAAACGACATCATTTATAGTAGTACACCCTCCATAGTGTAATAAAAGTTGTCTTTTCGGCATCTTCCTCATCCATCCAGATTTGATGATATCCCGCGAAGCAATCCACAAAAGACTGGAGTTCATGCTTGTCACAATTGTCGATCAGTATGTGTATATTGGGAATTGGGAAATCATCTTTAGAACTTGCTCTGTTTAAGTTCCGATAATCAACATATACTCTGACTTTCCCATCCTTCTTCAAAAGTGACACGATGTTAGCAACCAGGTTGGATATTCAACCACTCTAAGAACCTTAACTTTGATCTGCTTGGTGACCTCTTCTTTGATTTTCAGACTCATATCCGGCTTGAAATTTCTGAGCTTCTGTCTTACAGGCGGACACATTGGATTGGTAGGTAGTTTATGAGCCACTATGAACGTACTAAAACCAGTCATATCATCATAAGACCATGCAAAAATATCTTCATACTCTTTTAGGAGACGGGTATACTCTTCTTTCTGTAACGGTGACAGGTGAATGCTTATGTCTTTGACTGTTTCAGAGTCTCCCAGATTAACTATCTCGGTTTCATCGAGATTGGACTTAGGCTTGTTCTCAAAATTTTCCACTTCTCTGACAATTTCCTCAGGTATTACATTTTCTTCTTCTATTTCCTCTGAGTCACTATCCTTATGTTGCGTTGTCTCATTACATGTCACAGTTGTTGGTTCATTAGGATAAGTAATAATAATGTTGTAGAGAGAAAATTTAAAGGATAATAATAAATAATAAAATAGCAAACCATTGATAAGTATCAAAACGTCAAATAAAAGTGATTTTAACGATTCAAACAATTGTTTCAGAGCAAATAACAAAATGCTGAAAAATGCCTTGAAAATGCTCGTAAAAATTATTTTCAAGGTAAATGATGCTAGCAGCCAGGCTACCCTGGAACTCGGCGGGCCCGTGATGGTGTAGCGGTCCAGTTTATGAGAACAACTCCCTTCTCCACTGCCTGAATGATAAGGCCTTCCTCATCCTCCTCTTCAACTATTGTGCTGCAATCCATGTCTTCATCTTCCAAGAATAGATTTCTTTAGCTAGCTAAAACTTCATCTTCTTCAGATCCCCACATCATGTCGGCTTGATGAAAGGATTGGCTTAAATGTGGTACTTTCTTCTCAAGAGGGTAATAAGGACCACGCCATGGCGGCGACCAATCGTTATACTCCTACCAGGTGTACTGATATCCGAGTCCAAAGGTTGTGCCTTGACTCTTTAGCTGTATTGGTTTAGTGATACCCTGGAGATTCTTACCGAGAACCCACCAGGTTCATACTCTGCCCATGCCAATATGCTCTCTAATTTTTTACTCCACCATTTATCCTTCTCGATCACGTTAACACGCTCAATGCAATGGTACGTTTCTCCACCCAACTTCCTTCTATTCTCCACAATCGAAATAGTCTGATTGGTGTAAATATGGTTACTCCCGTCTCCATAGATGATCACTTCCTGATGGTTCCATTCAAACTTTACAGCCTGATGCAAAGTAGAAGCTACAGCTCCAACAACGTGTATCTAAGGTCGTCCCAACAGAAAAATGGTATGAGGCGGATATGTCTAGCACTTAAAATTTGACATCAAACCAAGTCGGGCCCATTTGCAAACATATGTTGGTTTCCCCAGTTGTTTCCCTTTGAGACCCATCAAATGCTTTCACGTTCATAGTCCCTGCTCGTATTTCATGAAAACCTTTACCCAATCTCTTCAAAGTAGTCAATGGACAGATGTTGAGACTTGAACCTCCATCTATCAAGACTCTGGCAATGAATTTGTCTTCGCACTGCACTGTGATATGCAATGGTCTGTTGTGGCTTAATCCTTCCGGTGGAAATTCATCTTCGTGGAAAGTAATCTTATGGCTTTCCAATACTTGTCCTACAATGTTGGCCATCTCTCCACTGGTAATGTTGTTGGGTACATAAGCCTCGTTCAACACTTTAATCAACGCATTCCTATGTGTCTTAGAATTCTGTTGTAGTGATAGAATAGATATCTGTGCATGGGTTTTGTTCAAATGATCAACCACAAAATATTCTCTCGCCTACACCTTTCTCCAAAGATCATCCGGGCCATTTTTAATGATAGGCTGCTTGGAAGCGGCTTCTTTACTTGTTCCTCCCAAATTCTCAGGCATATAAACCCTACCAGTTCTGGTCATACCTCGTGCTTCACCGGTTTCTTCCATTTTCCCCTTTCTTTTCCTTCTCTCTTTTGCAGCATAGTCCCAGGGTATAGCATTGGACTTAAAGTACGATGTAGGTGCTACCGTCACGGTAAATGGTGTGGTCACTTCTACTTCAAACGGAGTTGGCGTGGGTGAGGGAGTCGGTGTAACTACCTTAACTTCAATCGGTGATTGTATCTGTACCACAATAGGTGTGAGAGTGATTGGAGGTATTTTATGATCATCCCTTTCTTGAATGAGCCCGATTGGCTCTTCTGGGTCCCATTCTTCATCAGTTTCTATCACATTTACCCCTTCGTCCCTTTGATCTGGGAGGGGATTGTTGCGAACATTAGGTGCGGCCTCTATTGCTTGTATAACCTTGGTGTCAATTAATGTCTGGATCTTGTCCTTCAGAGTGCGACATTCATCAATAGTGTGACCCTTCATGCCCGAATGGTAGGCACATGTCTTGTTTGGGTTGACCCACTGAGAGGAATTTTCCATGGCAACAGAGGGAATAAGAGTGACATAACCGGCAGTTTTCAGTCTCTCATACAACTAGTCGATGGGTTCAGCAATAGGAGTGTATTTTCTGGGTGGTCTGCGATCGAAATTTGGCTTGGGTTTTTTGTAATTTTGGCAGGCTGGTGGTGAGTGGTAGTATGCTGGCTGAGTGTGGTAAGTGGTGGGGGGTTGTTGATATCTGGGTGGTGAAGGCTGATATATGAGTGGAGGTTTTTGGTATGTGAGAGGAGACTTCGGACCTTGGGCTACCATTACTGCCCTAATTCCTTCTTTTTAGATATACCGCCCGATTGCAAGTCTTTGTTCCTAGCCTGGAGTGCCTTATTTGTTACCATTCCGCTCTTCATTCCCTCTTCTATTCTTTCTCCCAATTCGATGATGTCGGAAAATTTATGATTTTCAATAACCATCAACCTCTAGCAATACTGCAGATCCTAAGCTCGGACAACGAAATTGTTCATTTTCTCTTCTTCCAGTGTTGGCCTTACTTTTGCAGCTTCTGATCTCCATTGAATTGCATACTCACGGAAAATTTCTGTCGGCTTCTTCTTAAGATTCTGGATATAGAAGACGTCTGGTGCATTCTCTGTATTGAACCTGAATTGATCCATAAAATCTGACGCCATGCTTACCTAGTTAACCCATTTCTTTGGGTTTTGACTGATGTACGAGGATAGGGCGTCTCCAGTGAGGCTCCTGATGAACAACTTCATGCGGATTCTTTCATCTTTACCAACCCCTATGAGCTTTTCACAATATGTCCACAAATGTACCTTTGGATCACCTGCCCCGCTGAACATTTTGAACTAAGGAGGTTTGTAACCCTCTGGCTGTTCTACGTTCGACTGAATACACAAAATCCTCATAGTTCAAACCTTAGATGCCCTTACCACCTTCAACGCCTTGGACTCGACTAGTAAGCTTCTTAAGTTCCTCCACCATATTCTTGATAAGCAGGTCCTTCTCGGTGGATTCTAGTGTATACAGGGTTTGTTGTGAGGTAAGGTTTCCATGTATATAGGGTTACTTTGGTGGACTCCAGGAATTTGGGCATAGTGGTGATCGTTCGTTGAGTTTTGGGGATTAGGGGTAGGTTGTGGTGCATTTTGAGGAGTGTGGTAGGTGGTAGTTTGTGGATACTGGATCGGATGATGGTGATGTTGTGGAGGAGTTAGTACTGGTGGAGGATTCGGATTTTGGGGAGGCGTGGCGTATTGATGAGGTGCGGGAGGATTTTGTGGGTGCTGGTTTTGTGTGTTTTGAGGAGGTGTTGGGTTTTAGGCGTTTTGTTGATTGATGTCGGGAACATTAAAGGTAAGGGAAAGGTTTTCCATGTTCAGGCTCTGCTCAAGTTCCCATTGTAACTCCAATATCTGCTGTTCTAACCGTAAAACCAATTCATTTTGTGTCGGAGTACTCTGACCATCCAAAGTTTTGACATTTTTTGCATGCGTAGCGTTGTCTGTCCTGATACCACTCATATCGTCTATTTTATATTTTTCTTTTATCTTTGGGATCACTTGGAGGAGGATGAGCTGAAGGACCTCTAAATCTGGTGTGATATGCTGATGATGCCAGTATGCACGAACCAATCTTTAGGGGTGGGAATAAACAAAAGAAAAAAAAAACAAAAAGGTAAACAAATCAGTTTGGAGTATTAAAAGGATATTTGCGGTATTTAAACACGTATTGTGGAATTATAAATTTGCGTCCTAATTTAGGGACCTCATGTGCTTGAGGTAGGCCTAGCGACATATAGATTTGGAGAAAACTCAATCCCAATAACTGTGTCATTTCATTAATATGATAAATAGACCAAATCTAACCTAAAAGGACAATAATTATAAAGAGTCACTAATGACATTTGCCTTATTACAATCAAAATCTAAAACGAATCTAGAAAATAAGTAAAACATCATTCCTAATCTATTTGGTCCCACAGGGACCTTCTCCAAGCTTGGCCTTCTTTGCTCCATCAATCAGGGTTCCCAGGTCGCGCATGTTCAACAGCATATATGCCCTTGCTACGTGCCCTCCTTCGTTGTCCTCTGCATTCTGACAGTCCAAGACCCTTTTCCTCATCTTTCCCTCAAGATCCATCAAAACCCTGCTCCAAATACTCCAACCTCTCTGTTGAATGAGTAGCGATTCCCCTCCATTCATTGATTTATTCCATGTCCACTTTATGTTCTTCCAAATGCCTGACTTCAGATTCGAAAACCTTTTTGCGCAACCTTTTGTATTTGACTTGTGCTTCAGCAACGTTATCTATGACCCTATTCCTCAATCAACCCCTGGCTTGACTTCTCCTTCTATGTCATTGACCAACCATGATGGGTAGAAGTACACATGGGCGGCATGATATCGGTATGGCTCGATGGTATTTTTCTCCATAAAGATCTTTTGATGCCAAATGTGTTGTGCCTCAACCTTGAATGGAATTGCATTCCTTTGGAAGTCTTCTTTGTAATGAACCATTTTGGAAACTCGTGGTATAATTTGTTTTCTCCCCGCTTGCCTCATAACCCTGATAGGAGCATAAGGATAGATTCCCCTCAATCCGATTAGCACTAGAGGAGGAACATCTCTCGACCTGATGATGAATTCACTGCTAGGGAACCACTCGAACATCCAATATATCTTGTCATTAGTCAAATTGCTAAGGAAATGTACCCAGCTCACAACGTTTCCCGGTTATGAAAACCTGTCTGGGATAAAAGTCATTCCCTTCGGATGGTGATAGGCTATGTGGTCATTCCATGGTCGTTTCGAAAGTTCTTAACGGTATTCTCCTCTCTGAAGGTGTTCCAACAACCATACTTGCAGCAACAGATTGCAACCCTCGGAATCCCTATACCTCTTTTTGCAACAGTCTAAGGCTCGGTACATCTCAACTAGAATCATAGGGACAATAGTATAAGTTTTCCCCTCAATACCCTCCATTAGGGTCTTAGTGACCATAGCTACGCGAGTGTGGATCCTTTCTCCTTGTATTGGAAATACCAGCATCCCCAGAGAATAGATAATGAATACAAAAACCCAGTGGTGAGTCCAACCCAAAGAAGTGATGGCAAACTCATCATGATAAAGGCGATATGACTTGCTGTGCCTATAACGCTCATAAAGGAAATCAAATGGTATGTAATATTTCTTTAGACAGACTGATCCATCATTTTTTCTGAAGCTCATCATTCTTCAGAAACCTCGAGAAGTGCGGTTTTTTGGTACCAACAAACCAAGGCTATCCCATGAGAGCCCAGCGAAGCCTCCTATTTCTTCTAAAAGGGGGGTCATTTCTATGTCGCCAAAACGGAAGATGACTCTCTTCTCATCCCAAAACATGGTGGCAGTCTCAATTAATACATTGTTTGGCTGAATATCTAATAAGAAAGGTAAATTCCCAAGGACTCTTTTCACATGATTTTTATCAGTTGGTGAGAGATTTTCCCACCAGTCTAGTAACAAAGGTGGGATATTTTGAACCATGCCAGACCTGGGAACTTCGTGCCTCATTTCTACAAAACAAATAAAATTATCCCTTTCCCCTCCGAATTTGACTATTTACACATTAATGATCAACATATTGGCACGTTTTTCCAAATAATGCACATATCATGATTGTTTCCGTTGGGATTATGAAAATCCCGGCGGACTTTGGACAAGGCTTGACTTAGTGGTTATTATGTGGACAACGTTCTAACCCATACTAGGTTTGGACATGATGCATGCACATTTAATATTAGAGTTGGGTTTCTATAAGATTCTAGACCGGTACCCTCAAGCGGACAACTTGAGAGGGAAAGGCACGGAACCGTTGACTGCACCGCTGATCGACTAGTTGTATCGCAAATAAGCCTTTCCAAATTTAAAGGGTGGTTAAGGAAGAGCGCGAACACTCATCAAGTGCCGCTATGGTATTAATTACACATGAGTAGAATATGATATGGGTCATGCCTTATGCAAAGATAAAACAACACGTTGTCAAGTATTTTGCATGATGAATACATCAAATGCAATATTAAATGAAATGTAACGACATAAAAATAAAGGAAAACAAGGAAGAAATTAGTTCACGCAATGTGTAAATTGTACAAAGTAAGCGAGGGAGTAAAGGTAGGGAGAGACATGATGTAGAAAATTTTTAAAAATGACTTGGAGCAATCAAACCTAAGAGAAAAACGCATGTTGTTTTGAGTAGAGATTTGAACATTAATTGTGATGACCCAAAGGGTCATCTTATGAATTAAGACTCTATTCCGAGCTCGTTAGTCTCAAAAGTCATATTTTCATTCACCTCGATTTGCGTGCGCAGTCTGCACATGAATCCGGAAAGCCTTATATGAAAATTTATGAAATAATAATTTTTGGGATTTAAAATTAATTTTTAGTTGACTTTGGTCAACGTTTTGAGAAGACGGACCCGGACCCATGTTCCGACGGTCTCAATGGGTCCGTAATAAAACATGAAATCTGGGTGTTTGCCCGGAATCGAATTCCGAAGTCCCTAGCACGAGAAATTAATTTTTGATGAAAATTGTTAGACTGAAGTTTAAAGGAATTAAAGAAATTGATTAATGTTTAAAATCATTGGTATCAGCCCGTATTTTGGTTCCGGAGCCTAGTACAGGTCTATTATGACATATGTGTCATGTCTGTGTAATTTGGTGGAAATCGGAGTTTATTTGACATGACTCGGACGTCCGGTTGAGAAGATAGTAATTTTTAAGTGTTCTTGAGAAATTCATGAGTTTTGATGCTAAATCCGTAGTTTTAGGTGTAATTTTAGTGATTTGATCACATGCTCAAGTCCGTATGATATTCTTAAACTTGTGTGCATGTTTGGTTTTGAGCCCTGAGAGCTCGGGTTCCATACGGGCGATGCGCGGGTTGAGTTAAAACTCAACCAAGGCTGCTGGTACACCAGATCTAGTGTTCCCACACCTGCGAGACTTTGGTCTCGCATGTGCGAGCGACAACCCGCAGATGTGATCCGGGACCTTTACTTCGATCTCCGCAGATGCGAACTACTCATCGCAGGAGCGGGATTGCAAAAGCAGAAACCAGTCTGCAGATGTGGCCCTAAAGTCCTAGTCCCATTCCGCAGAAGTGGACCTCCGGTCCGTACGTGCGGACGCGCAGATGCAGCCCAAGTACCGCATGTGCGAAGGTTGAGCAGTGAGTTCATTTAATTCAAACTCCAGCCCTTTTCTTCTTATTTTCAAAGGAGTAGATGACCTAGGGAGATTTCTCTAAGGAAATTTCTTTCCCAAAACGTAGATAAGTGTTCTTTAACTTGTTTCTTTCCATATTTTACTTCTATTTACAAGAATTAAACCTAGAATCTAGGATCTATATGGTAGAAATTAGGGGTTTTGGGTAGAATTAAGGAATTTTATATAATTTGAATTTAGACCTCGAATTGAGGTCGAATTTCGAAACTAATTACATATTCGGGCTTGGGGGTGAAGGGGTAAACGGATTTTGGTCCGAACCTCGAGTTTAGACCAAGCGGGCCCGGGGTCAATTTTTTTTCTTTTGTTGGGAAAACTTAGCAAAACTATAATTATGCATTAAAGTTGATTCCTTTAGCAATAAGTGATGATATTAAACTAATTATGATTAGATACGAGGGAGTTGGAGGTGAATTCTAAAGGGAAAGCTGTACTTGAGCAGTGAGTGGCCTGTGAAATTGAGGTAAGTGCTTGGTCTAATTTTGACTTGAGGGTTTAGGGATCCCCGACTTGATTGCTATGTAAAATTACATGTGCGTGGCGTATAGGTGTGGTGACGAGTACCTATTCACCGCCAAAATTAATTGTTTAGCCTGTTCTCTTCCTCGTTTCCAATTTATTATCTTCCCGTCTTAACCGTTTCATGCTTATTGACGCTTCTATGTCTAATTGCTTCTTGCTAGATGTTATATCCTTATTGAAGGTATTAGTTGTTCCGTAGTTTCATTGTGTTACATTATTGGTTCAAGTTGGTTGGTCGATGTTTTATAGTATATTTCAGTTGGTCTCGCTATGTAGTATTAATTGGTGAAGTTTCATAATTTTATTGATTTCCGTCAGCTTTGGTTGAGGCTTAAATATTGTGGTAGATCGTGAGCTTAATTGTGAAATACCTGTTCTTATTGTGTGATTGGTACTGATATGGTAGGATCGGTTGCACGCCGCAACAAGAGAAATAAGGGTGACTTATTGAGGATGAATAAGGGTGAAATGTGATTGTGTGGTGGGATCGGGACGCCTCAACAAGGAGTAATAAAGGTGGACAAGTGGAGGAGTAATAAGGGTGGACAAGTGGGATCGGGTAACACGCCGCAACAGGAGGAATAAGGGAGATATATTGAGGAGTAATAAGGGTGAACAGGTGGGATCGGGTTGCACGCTGCAACAGGAGTAATAAGGGTGAATGTCCACAATGTTACTGATTATATGATGGGATCGGGATGCATGCCGCATCATTTTGTTGTTTATGTATTCTACCTCTGTTTTGATTTTATTTTGTGGCACTAAGACTTTCCTAAGGATTTGGTTATACCTGAGTACTAGCAAGATGGATGGATTCCGTATTTATTTACTGCAAGTTACTATTCCATTTCGTTTCGTACTTCCTTTGTTGCTTTATTATAAACTGTATGCAGGTTATGTTATAAAATCCCCGCCGTAGCCTCGTCACTACCTCGTTGAGGTTAGGCTCGGCACTTATCAGTACATGGGGTCGGTTGTAATAATACTGCATTCTGCACTTTCTGTGCAGATTTTGGAGCTGATTGTGGCTGATCGGGAGGTCGGTTGCAGACATTCATTCAGGAGACCCAAGGTAGTCCTGCAGGCGTCCGCTAGCCCTGACATCCCCTTATATGTTCTACATTTATGTTTTATTTTCTTTTGAGACATATGTACTTTTCTTTCAGACCAATGTTTGTAGCTATTCATAAAACGTTCGTGGATTGTGACACCAGTTCTGGGTGGTAGTAATAGTTTCAAGGTTAAGCAATATTTATTTAAATTCTGCATTTATTATCACCTGATTTAGACTGTTTACGTATATTCAAATAAATTTTTAAACAAAACGATTAGCAAAATTCTAACATTGGCTAGCCTAGCGAGTATGATGTTAGGCGCCATCACGATCTCGATGGTTGGGAATTTGGGTCGTGACAAGTTGGTATCAGAGCACTAGGTTGCCTAGGTCTCACAATTCATGGACAAGCTTAATAGAGTCTGAGGGATCAGTACGTAGACGTCTGTACTTATCTCCCAGAAGTTATAAAGTTAGGAACAAGTTCACTTTATTTCAACTCCGTTGTGCGATTCTTGTTGTCCCAATACTGATTGAACTCTTCTATTATTATTCTCTCGTAGATGGCGAGAACATGTACCACTTCTTCCACAGAACAGCAACCGGATCCTCCAGCAGCAGCTCCTACGAGGGGTAGAGGCCGAGGCCATGCCAGAGGCCGAGGCCATGCCAGAGGCCGAGGCAGGAATCAGTCTAGTGCTCAGGCAGCAGCCCCAGCTACAGGGCCTCAGATAGAGCTCAATGGAGAGGCTCCAGCCCAAACCTTTCCGGCGGGACCGACTCAGGTCCCAGAGGGGTTTATTACTATCCCGGTGCTTTAGGATTCCTTGGTCCGACTCGTGGGATTTATGGAGAGTGTAGCCTATATTGGTGCACTCCCCGGGGCAACAGCCGTATCTCAAGCTGTAGAAGGAGTCCACACTCCTGCTACCCACACTCCGGAGCAGATTACTCCTCAGCTTCAGACCCCAGCAGCCCATCAGGGTTGGGTAGTTCATCCAGTTGCTGTAGCACCGCTCGTTGATGGGAAACTATGTCCTTTAATGCTTTGTGGAGATTGGACAGGTTTATCAAGATCTTCCCTGTTCATTTCAGCGGTGCCACTCCAGAGGACCCCCAGGAGTACCTTGATAGCTGTCACGAGGTTCTTTGGAACATGGTTATTTTGGAGACCAATGGGGTCGACTTCGCTACTTTTCAGATGACGGGTTCCGCCAAGAAATAGTGGAGGGATTATCTATTGACTAGACCAGCTGGGTCGCCTGCTCTTACTTGGGATCCATTTTCACACCTCTTCTTGGAGAAGTTTCTACCTATTACTACTAGAGAGGAGCGACGCCTTCAGTTTGAGCGTCTCCAACAAGGCAGCATGACTATTACATAGTATAGGACCCGTTTCGTGGATTTGGCCCGTCATACTACTCTTTTGCTACCCACCGAGAGGGGGTGGTTTAAGAGATTTATTGAGGGTCTTACTCAGCCTATCAGATTGCAGATGGCTAAGGAGACAGGGAGCGAGATCTCTTTCCAGGATGCGGCCAATGTGGCCTAATGAGTTGAGGTAGTTTTTGGATTGGGAGGTCAGGGACCAGACAAGAGACCTCTCCATACCGGTAGATTCAACGATGCCTCATCTGGAGGTAGGGATGTCTTTGGTAAAGTCCATCCTCCTAGGCCGTTTCATTTAGCACTTCAGGTATCTCACAGTGCATCTGAGAGTCGTGGTTCTAATGTGCCTCCTTCTACCCAGCCAACCTATAGTGCACCACCAGCTCCTATCAGAGCACCTCCTCTTCAGAGTTATTATCGTGGTAAGCCGGCTCGTCAGGATCAGTCTTAGTTTTCACAGCCACAATATCAGCATGGATGCTTTGAGTGTGGTGACTGTGGGCATATTTGGAGAGCCTGTCCGATATTGTCGGCTAGTCAAACTCAGCACTAGAGTTCTCATGCCATGGTTTCGGCACCAACTGTCGCACCACCTGCCCAGCTAGCCAGGGGTAGGTGTCATGTAGCTAGAGGTAGGGGCCAGATTGTTAGAGGTGGAGGTCAGCATGCTAGAGGTGGAGGTCCGCCTGTCAGAGGTCGTCCTAGAGACATAGTTTAGGGTGGTGGGGCCCAACCCCGATGTTATGCATTCCCAGCCAGACCTGAGGCGGAGTCCTCCGATGCTGTTATCACAGGTACTGTTTCAGTTTGTAATAGAGACGCTTTAGTTCTGTTTGACTCGGGGTCTACTTACTCTTATGTTCCATCTTAGTTTGCTTCATATTTGGTTGTGCTCCGTGATTCCTTGAGCATCCCTATATACCTGTCCACGCCCGTGAGGGATGCTATTTTCATAGATCGTGTATATCCCTCGCGTGTGGTCATTATTGGGGGGGGGGTATTGAGACCTGTGTAGACCTTTTTCTTCTTGATATGGTTGATTTCGATGTCATATTGGGCATGAATTGGCTATCACCTTATTACACTATCTTGGACTATCACGCCAAGACAGTGACATTAGCCTTGCCGGGGTTACCTCGATTAGAGTGGAGAGGGACTCCTGGTCATTCCTCCAGCAGGATTATTTCTTACATGAAGACTCGACGTATGGTAGAGAAGGGGTGTATGGCCTATTTGGCTCATGTTCGTGATTCTAGTGCTGAATTTTCTCCTCTAGACTCGGTGCGTGTCGTTCGCGAGTTTCCCGAAGTGTTTCTTGTAGACCTGTCGGGGATGCCACTCGACAGGGCTATTGAATTTTTCATAGATGTGACTCCGGGAAATCAACCCATTTCTATTCCTCCATACTAGATGGCCCCACCAGAATTGAAAGAATTGAAGGAACAACTACAAGATTTGTTTAATAAGGGCTTCATTAGACCTAGTGTCCCGCTCTGGGATGCACCGGTTTTGTTCGTGAAGAAGAAGGATGGATCGATGAAGATGTATATAGATTACCGGCAGTTGAACAAAGTCACTGTCTAGAACAAGTATCCGTTGCCGAGAATTAATGATTTGTTTGATCAACTTCAAGGTGCCAAGGTGTTTTCAAAGATCAATTTGAGATTGGGTTACCATCAGTTGAAGATTATGGCATCTGATGTCCCTAAAACAGCCTTTCGGATGAGGTATGTGCACTATGAATTTCTGGTGATGTCTTTTGGCTTGACCAATGCCCCTGCAACATTTATGGACTTGATGAACCGGGTGTTCAAGACTTATCTGGATTCCTTCGTAATTGTGTTTATTGATGATGTTTTGATATACTCCCGCAGTCAGGAGGAGCATGAGCAACATCTCAGGATAGTCCTCCAGACTTTGAAGGACAGTTAGTTGAATGCTAAATTTTCAAAGTGCGAGTTTTGGTTGGATTCAGTTTCTTTCTTGGGTCACGTCGTATCAGCTGAGGGTATTCAGGTAGATCTTAATAAGATTTAGGCAGTCAAGAACTGGCCTAGACCCACTTCAGCCACATAGATCAGTAGTTTCTTGGGTTTGGCAGGTTATTACCTTCGGTTTGTGGAGGGGTTTTCATCTATAGAAGCCCCGATGACTAAGTTAACTCAGATGGTCGAACGAGTGTGAGGAGAGCTTTCAGAAGCTCAAGATAGCCTTGACTTCAGCACCGGTATTGGTATTGCCACTAGATTCAAGATCTTTCACGGTATATTATGATGCCTCTAATGTTGGACTCGGAGCGGTATTGATGTAGGAGGGGAGGGTGATCGCATATGCGTCTCGGCAGTTGAAGGTTCAGAAGAAGAATTACCTTGTCCATGAATTAGAAATTCCAGCCATTGTTCACGTGTTGAAGATTTGGAGACACTATCTTTATAGGGCGCCGTGTGAGGTTTTCACGGATCATCGCAACCTTCAGTACTTGTTCAAGCAAAAGGATCTCAATTTGAGGCAGATGAGATGGTTAGAACTATTGAAAGACTATGATGTCATTATATTGTATCATCTGGGAAAGGCATGTGGTGGCCGATGCATTGAGTAAGAAGGCAGTGAGTATAGGCAGCCTGACATTCATTCAAGTCGGTGAGAGACCGCTAGCTTCAGATATTCAATCTTTGGCCAACCAATTTGTGAGGTTGGATATTTCAGAGCCCAGCCGTGTTCTAGCTTGTACAATCGCTCGATCTTCCTTATTCGAGCGTATCAGAGATCGGCAGTATGATGACTCTCACTTGATGGTCCTTAGGGACATAGTCTGGCATGGTGATGCCAAGCAAGTTACAGTTGGAGATGATGGTGTGTTAAGGATGCAGGGTCGAGTATGTGTGCCTAACGTTGATGGACTTCGTGAGTTGATCCTTGAGGAGGCTCACAATTCTCGGTATTCTATTCACCCGGGCACTGCCAAGATGTACCAGGACCTGCGGCAGAATTATTGGTGGAGGAGGATGAAGAAAGATATAGTTGCTTATGTGGCTCGGTGCTTGAATTGTCAGTAGGTGAAATATGAGCATTAGAGGCCCGGTGGTTTGCTTCAGTAGATGGAGATTCCTGAGTGGAAGTGGGAGAGTGTTACTATGGACTTTGTTATTGGACCCCCACAGAATCAGAGGAAGTTTGACACTATGTAGGTTATTGTGGATAGGATGACTAAGTCAGCACACTTAATTCCTGTTGCAAGTACTTACTCTTCGCAGCGGTTGGCAGAGATTTACATTCGGGAGATTTTTCGCCTTCACAATGTACCTGTGTCTATCATTTCTGATCGAGGTACGCAGTTTATCTCGCACTTTTGGAGGGCAGTACATCGTGAGTTGGGTACGCGGGTTGAGTTGAGCATAAAATTCCATCCTCAGACGGACAGGAAGTCCGAACGTACTATTCAGATTTTGGTGGATATGCTCCGCACTTGTGTTATAGCTTTTGAAGGATCGTGGGATCAATTCTTGCCGTTAGTGTAGTTTGCCTACAACAACAACTACCAGTCGAGCATTCATATGGCTCCCTATGAGGCATTATATGGTAGACGGTGCAGATCTCCAGCCAGATGATTTGAACCGGGAGAGGCTCGGTTATTGGGTACAAACTTAGTTCAAGAGGCCTTAAGGTCAAGCTTATACAGGATCGACATCGTACAACTCAGTCTAGGAAAAAGAGTTATGCCAACCGTAAGGTTTATGATGTAGCATTCATGGTCGGAGAGAGGGTATTACTTCGAGTATCGCCCATGAAGGATGTTATGAGATTTGGGAAGAAGGGCAAGTTGAGCCCTAGGTATATCAGGCCATTTGAGATTCTCGAGATAGTGGGGGAGGTAGCTTATAGACATGCGTTGCCTCCATGGTTATCCTCAGTTTATCCGGTATTCCATGTGACCATGCTCCGAAAATATCATGGTGACCCGTCCCACGTGTTAGATTTCAGCTCTGTCCAGTTGGACAAGGATTTGACTTATGAGGAGTAGCCGGTAGCCATTCTAGACTGGCAGGTTCGTCAGTTGAGGTCAAAGTGTTACTCTTCACTACGAGTGTAGTGGAGAGGTCAGCCTGTTGAGATAGCTACTTGGGAGTCCGAGTCGGACATACAGAGTAGATATCCGCACTTGTTCGCCATTTCAGGTACTTTTCTATGTCCGTTCGAGGATGAACATTTATTTTAGAGGTGGAGATTATGATGACCCAAATGGTCATCTTATGAATTAAGACTCTATTCCGAGCTCGTTAGTCGTAAAAGCTAAATTTTCATTGACCTCGATTTGCGTGTGCAGTCCGGTCATGAATCCGGAAAGCCTTATGTAAAAATTTATGAAATAATAATTTTTGGTATTTAAATTTTTTTTTAGTTGACTTTGGTAAATGTTTTAATTAGACGGACCCGGACCCGTGTTCCGACGATCCCGGTGGGTCCGTAATAATATATGGGATCTGGGAGTATGCCCGAAATCGAATTCCGAGGTCCCTAGCATGAGAAATGAATTTTTCATTAAAATTATTAGACTGAAGTTCAAAGGAACTAAAGAAATTGATTAATGTTTGAACTCGTTGGTATCGGGCCCGTATTTTGGTTCCAGATACAGGTCTATTATATCATATATGTCATGTCTGTGAAATTTGGTGAAAATCGGAGTTTATTTGACGTGATTCAGACTTCCGGTTGAGAAGATAGTAATTTTGAAGTGTTATTGAGAACTTCATGAGTTTTGATGCTAAATCCGTAATTTTAAGTGTTATTTTAGTGATTTGATCGCATGAGCAAGTCCGTATGGTGTTTTTAAACTTGTGTGCATGTTAGGTTTGGAGCCCCGATGGCTCAGGTACCATTCGGGCGATGCGCGAGTTGAGTTAAAACTTAACCAAGGTTGCTGGTGCACAAGATCTGGTGTGCCCGCACCTGCAAGCCTTTGGTCACAGGTGCGAGCGACAGCCCGCAGATGTGACCCAGGACCTTTACTTCGATCTCCGCAAATGAGAACTCCTAATCGCAGGAGTGGGACTGTATAAGCGGAAACCCGTCCACAGATGCGGCCCCAAGGGCCCAGTCCCATTCCGCAAAAGCGGAGCTCCTATCCGCACGTGCGGACGCGCAGATGCGGCCAAGTACCGCGTGTGTGAAGGTCGAGCAATGAGTTCATTTAATTTGAACTCCAGCCCTTTTCTTCTTATTTTCAAAGGAGTAGACGACCTAGGGCGATTTCTCTAAGGAAATGGTTTCGCCAAAACATAGGTAAGTGTTCTTTAACTTGTTTCTTTCAATCTTTTACTTCTATTTACAAGAATTAAACCTAGAATCTAGGAATTTTATGGTAGAAATTAGGGATTTTTAGAATTAAGGAATTTTGTATAATTGGAATTTATACCTCGAATGAGGTCAAATTTCGAAACTAATTAAATATTCGGGCTCGGGGGTGAAGGGGTAAGCGAATATTGGTCCGAACCTCGAGTTGGGACCAATCGAGCCCGGGGTCAATTTTTGTCTTTTGTTGGGAAAACATAGGAAAACTATAATTATGCATTAAAGTCGATTCCTTTAGAAATAATTGATGATATTAAACTAATTATGATTAGATACGAGGGGGTTCGAGGTGAATTCTAAAGGGAAAGATGTACTTGAGCAGTGAGTGGCCTCCGAAATTGAGGTAAGTGCTTGGTCTAACTTTGACTTAAGGGGATTAGGGATCCCCGACATGATTGCTATGTGAAATTCCATGTGCGTGTCATATAGGTGTGGTGACGAGTACCTATCCGCCGCCAAAATTAATTGTTTAGCTTGTTCCTTTCCCCGTTTCCAATTTATATATCCCCGTCTTAATTGTTTCATGCTTATTGACGCTTCTATGTCTAATTGCTTCTTGCTATATGTTATATATTTATTGAAAGTATTAGTTGTTCCGTAGTTTCATTGTGTTACATTATTGGTTCAAGATGATTGGTCGGTGTTTCATTGTATATTTCAGTTGGTCTCGCTGTGTAGTATTATTTGGTGACATTTCATAATTGTATTGATTTCCCTCAGCTTTGGTTGAGGCTTAAATATTGTGGAGGATTGCGAGCTAAATTGTGAAATACCTGTTCTTCTTGTGTGATTGGTACTGATATGGTGGGATCGGTTGCACGCCGCAACAGGAGAAATAAGGGTGACTTATTGAGGAGGAATAAGGGTGAAATGTGATTGTCTGGTGGGATCGGGTTGCACGCCGCAACAAGGAGTAATAAGAGTGGACAAGTGGTATCTGGTTACACGCCACAACAAGAGGAATAAGGGAGATATATTGAGGAGTAATACGGGTGGATAGGTGGGATCGGGTTGCACACCGCAAAATAAGTAATAAGGGTGAATGTCCACAGTGTTACTGATTATATGATGGGATCGGGATACATGCCACATCATTTTGTTGTTTATGTATTCTATCTCTGTTTTGATTTTATTATGTGGTACTAAGACTTTTCTAGGGATTTGGTTATACCTGAGTACTAGCAAGATGGATGGGTTCCGTATTTATTTACTGCAAGTTACTATTCCATTTCGTTTCGTACTTCCTTTTTTACTTTATTATAAACTCTATGTTGGTTATGTTATAAAATCCCTGCCGTAGCCTCGTCACTACCTCGTTGAGGTTAGGCTCGGCACTTACCAGTACATGGGGTCGGTTGTACTGATACCGCACTCTGCACTTTCTGTGCAGATTTTGGAGCTGATTGTGGTTGATCGAGAGGTCGGTTGAAAACATTCATTCAGGAGACTCAAGGCAGTCCTGCAGGCATCCGCAGGCCCTGGCGTCCCCTTCTATGTTCTACATTTATGTTTTATTTTCATTCGAGACAGATGTACTTTTCTTTCAGACCAATATATGTAGCTATTCATAGAATGTTCGTGGATTGTGACACAAGTTCTGAGTGGTAGAAATAGTTTCAAGGTTAAGAAATATTTATTCAAAATTCCGCATTTGTTATCACCTGATTTAGACTGTTTACCTTTATTCAGATAAATTTTTAAACAAAACGGTTAGCTAAATTCTAACGTTGGCTTGCCTATTGAGTATGATGTTAGGCGCGGCGCCATTACGATCCCGGTGGTTGGTAATTTGGGTAGTGACTGTAATGCGACTTCAAATAAAGGGGAAAATAGGGGAAATTGTGTGCATGCGAAAATGAAAAGGGAAAATGGGAGCGGGATATTTATGTAACAATAAATAATAGGGAAACACATTTACCAAAGAAGACTAATTCATATAGACCAAGTTCTCTATGGTAAGAGCCTAAAATATCCCCAGTAGAGACGCCATGATGTCGCTCCCTTTTTCTCGCGAAATCGGGTTTCGACACGTGACAACTCTTTTAAGGAAGGTGTTAAAAGAAAGAGTCGCCACCTAACGGGTTTGAGGTGCGTTAGGACACCTATTTGCAAGTAACTCTGGTTTAACCAGTTAGCGTCATCAAAGATCGGGTAAGGGCTCAAATTACCTCGAAGAGAAGGTGTTAGGCACTCTTCGAGGTCCACAACTATGGGTCCCGACCGAACTCAAATTTTATGAATTAGTCAAATAATCAGATAGAAAATCAAGAAGTTTGGGCAATTATTATCAAAAGTCCCTGAATAAACACATATAATTGATTTAAAGACAAGGTGGGTGGTCCTAAGTTTTTAACCTAAAGGATCACCCCGTGCAACATAAATAATACTTCGTAACTCCTCGAGACGGGGTGTTACTCGTATTATTCAGTGGGCACAAACTATCATCTCCTGCTACCCGATTACTATCTTTAAGGTTTTACCTAGAGCACACTAGTTGATTCTAAATAGTGCCTTATGCGTGTACTACCCGTCCCATGCCTATGGCCCAAGAGGCATTTGGACCTCTATTTTGGATGATTCTAGACTTAACTTAGGTTGCTCAAAAATGATAAAAACTAGGCAACATACAAAACAAGCTGGACATCATGTAAAGGCAATTAAGGGCTCAAGTTAGCCTCCACACTTAGACAACAAATGCACGCAAACAAATTCTCATATCAGGCGTTAGACAATTTAGGAATTGAGGCAAACTAAAGCCACTAAGCCCTATAGACATGGTTTCTATGTGACCTCGGAATTCAAACATGCAGGCAGTTTCAGATGCAAGGTTCCATTTTATAGACATGATTTCTAAACAACTATATGGTTTAGGGGGATTTGGTATTGCATGATGATTATTGAAATTATATATTATAAGTGATTAAACCTATAGACAAGATCTTTAGGTGATTTACGCAGTAGTTGGCAGTGATAACCATTGAAAATACTCAAAATTACTCAGTTTGATCCTATAGGCATGCTTTCTAATATTGGTATGGCTAAGCAACAAAATAGTGTTTTAAAGTTCAATATTAACACTTCAAAGCGAGTGGTAATACCCTATAGGCAGGATTTCTAATGATTAACAATTGAAACTGATTTTTATACTTAGCTCCAACATGCATGTCTTCTAGGTGAGCAGTGCGTCAACAATAGCAAATTAACCAATTAAAGTCCTATAGGCATGATTTCTAGATGAAAATATGTAAAACATAAGATAGTATAACCCTATAGCCATGGTATTTAATGAATATGCTGCAGTTATGCAAATTGAAAGATTGGTCATTGACATTTTATTTCCTATAGGCATGATATCTAACAAAACATAGGAGCAAAATCTGTTGAACGATTAGGACGAAGTGGCCAAAGAACCTTAGACCCTAGTGTGTCAAAGTTCACAAGGGTCTCTCAATGGACCTCGAGCAGTGCTCACACTAGGGAGGTTAATAGAGAAGATTTGGGGGGAGGGGGGCTTGGATTTCGGCCGGCCAAAATTAAAGACTCATAACAAGGGACAACAAATGAGAATAGTAATAAAGTAATAGGTTTCGAAAAGCATTTGCAAACACTAAAATGATCACATAATGGTCATGAACTGAAGAAACAAACTAACACATTAGGGCAGGGTGACATGTTAATAGGAAATAGGAAGCATGAAGCTTATGGGATTAACAAGTTAACTGGCAAGGAGCAATAGGCTAGTAAGACAAATAGTTGTCACCAATGCAACAAGTTTAAGGCCCACATGATCAAATTATACCGAACACAGGGGTTAAACATTATAACTTATACTAGGGAGGCAAGAGGAATATGAGAGGCTCCACTTAATTGATAGGGGTACAAGACCGGGTAGAGCAAGAACAAAATAAGTAACAAACAGGGTCATCGGAGCACACTATACACTTAGAGCGACAGTCATAAATAGATTAAGGCATGTTAATAACATAATTTAATCACATGGGAATTCAGAATTAGGTAGAAAGATGGGGTTAGGCCAGACAATCAGTACAAATACTCAAAATTGTCAATAACATTAAGCTAAACATGCTTCGTATTGTCCAAATTTCCTAAGTTAGGTACAAGTACATTATTAGGGCTAGAAATTATAGACAGAATCACATATGAAGATAGTCAAGGGAGTGCAATTAAGAGAACATAGTCATGCTAACATAATGGAATAAACATTGCGAAGGTTGAGAGACTAACTAGTTATTGTTCAATAAACGAGAAAATAACAACAATCAGGACCTAGAGTCTCAAATGTGTCAAGTTCCCAAGGGTTTCAAGAGCCCAGGGCAGTGCTCACACTCAAGAGGGATCGAAAAAGTAGGAAATCCTGTGGCCTTGGCTTTCAGCCGGCCAATAGCCAAACATAACAAAATAGTGAATGAATACAGAATAAAAAGCCTTAGTTTATAGTGGAAAAATTAGTGATGTTTCGTCTCCTCTCGAATGGAATTGGGGGAGGGGTTTATATAATAGTAGGAATCAAACAGAAAAACAAGGAAATATAATCAACCAGACATAAAATACGGAAAGAAGAGCATACAGAATCAACAAGAATTAATTTAGGAGAAAATCAGGCAAACCCTAGTTTCTTTAGTAAAGTAAATATTGACAAAATATAACAAAAACATCATACCTGCAGTAGAAAATAGGACGTATATAGACATAATAACACTTAAAATCAGAGAATCTAACCAATTTTTGTTCGATTTGAAGAGATTTGTAAATCCTAGTTTTAGGGTAAGTAAAAATCAACAAAAAGTAAACAAATATTTGGACTCAGAGATGAATATAGATAAAATAGCAAAAAGATCAGGGATTTGAACTAATTTTGGTTTGATCTTGAAGAGATCGGCTTGCCATGTTTAGGCAAGCACAATATGAGAGTAGCTAGTACCAGAAGGGGGTCGTATATGGAAAGAAACATCCATGGAATCCCAAATTAGGTGGGATTAGGAGAGATTTAGGAGGTGACGACTTTAGTGTTTCTGAAGAGAGGAAGGGAGATGAGAGAGTATTAGGGAGGCGGACGGGTGAAATGGGGTTAGGGTTAGGGGTGAAAGGGGGTAATTAAAAGGAGGGGTTCGTTATAAGCCGATGATCTCAGAGATCAATGGCCACGATTAAAAGAGGTTTGGGTCGGGTTTATTTGGATGGGTTACGAACGGGTTATGGGTTAATTGGATTATTGGTTTTGGGATGGGGTTATTGGGATGGTGTATTGCGTGTTTTGGCCATTGCTTGGTCCGAAAGATGGGTTTAAGAGTAGGCTATTTTTTTAAATACCCAACATTTAGCCAAAAATAATTTATAAAAGTGATTAACAAAATATTATTTGTTCACTAGAAGGATTAAAAATAATAACTTAACATTATAAAAAATATAAAAGGTTATTTTTTGCATAAATAATATAATTATACATGAATATAGGCTACTATTGCAAAAATGTGCAATTAGCCAAAAAATGCATATGTAATTATGAAAAATACAGTAAAATATTTAAAACATACATGTTGGTGTAAATAATAATTTTAGATGATTAAATCATCATAAAAATAATTTGAAGGATAATTATTGGATATTTATATAATAAAATACAGAAAGAAATTAATTTAATGCCATTAAAAATTATAGAAAATTATGAAAAATGATTGTATAGGTTTATAAACTAAATGATGATGCAAATGTACTATTTTGAAAGTATATATATATTTTTTAGAAATATGAGGGAAAAATTGGGTATCAACAGATGTATTGATGATCTGTTGCAACTGGTTGGGTTCGACACAATATGTTTATGTGAGAATCAAGTCATAAGAGGAGGCTTGAGTGATGAGATTAGGTTGAAGGAATGATCTTCTATTAGGTGGTATTGACGAGCTCATATGGATTGAGGTGACGTGGGATTGCCGTGGATATGTGTATGGTGAGATAATATAGTGATTCGAGGGCTCTGGAGATGAACATTTATTTAAGAGGGGGAAAATCTAACCCGACTGATTATTTTGATCATTTACATATTCATTTGATTGTTCGAGGCTGCGGGTAGCTTCATATAATATATTATGACTCTCGTGTATCGTCAGTTCAATTTTCGAGCGATTCAAGATTGATTTGGAAGAATGATTCTCATTTTAGAAGCTTAAAGTTGGAAGAGTTAACCTAGTTTGTCCTTTACTTATTTGATCTTGGATCGAAGTTTTGATGGTTTTGTAAGCTCCGAATGGTGGTTTTGGACTTAGGCATATGTCCAGATGTTGATTTGGAAGTTCCTAGGTTGTTTAGGTTTGAATTGGTGAAAGTTGGAAAGTTGAATGTTGATAGATTTGACAGAGATTTGACTTTGTGGATATCAGGTTTGGAATATAGTTCCAGGAGTTGGTTTAGGTTTGTTGTTTTATTTGGGACTTGCATGCAAAATTTGAGGTCATTACGAGTTGATTTTGATACGGTTCGGCATAAGTAGTGGACGTTGAAAGTTCATTAGGCTTGAATTGAGGTGTGATTCATAATTTTTATGTTCTTTTGTGTGATATGAAGCCTCGAGTAGGTATGTGTAATATATTGGGACTGGTCGGTGTGATTGGCCGGGGTCCTGAGGACCTCTGGTATGTTTCGGATGGGCTATGGGCCGTTTCTTCATATTTTGTATTGTTGATGACTGGTGCCTTATGTCCTTCTTCATGATTGCGAAGAGGAAGCCGCGTTCGCATAATGTATTTTTGCAGATGGCAGCTTTCTTCTTTGCATTTGAAGTGCTAGGGTCAGGATCGTGGACATGCGGAGAGCTGACTCATCGCATTCGCATCGGATGGTCGCAATTGCGATCACATAGTGGTAGGTCTTGCTGGAGAGGCTGGATTCTTTGGTCTTTGCGTTTGTGGAAGGGTCCTACATTCGCGTCATGGGTGGTTGGTTGATCGCGTTCGCACCCTTGTGATCGCATTTGCGTAGTGCATTTTTAGGGCAGTGCTGATTTCTTCCTCACGATTGTGATGGCTTTTCCGCGATCGCGATGCATTTAACCGGGCATATTTATATAGTAAAAGCTTTTCTAAAACATAAATTACTGATTTGAGGTCGGAATTGGATGTTTTTGGTATGGTAGGACTCGTATTCGAATGAGATCTCAAAATTTGTGAGTTTTGTCTGGTTCTGGAGTGCGGGTCAGAGTTGACTTTTTGAGTTGACTTTTGATTTTAGTTAAAGTTTGAAACTTTATTATTCAAAATTATTTTTATGATTTTATTTATTATATTAAGTTATTTTGGCTAGATTCGAGCCGTACAGAGGTTGTTTCATGTGGGAAGGGCTTCTTAGAGTGTTGATTTAGCTTCTTTGAGATAAGTATCTTGCCTAACTTTGTGTGGGGGAACTTCCCCATAGGATTTGGTTTAATAGCATTATTTAAATTATATGAAAGACATGTACATGAGGTGATGGTATGTACCGGGGCTTATATGTGGAAATTGACCGGTTTAGACTATTAGGTTATTAATATGCTTTTAATTGAAGTTGTTGTTATATGAAATATTTTTCATTTCTGAATTGTTTTCCATTTATTTTATGTTGTTGAAATTTTTGTATACATTAATGTTGAGCCATGAGCTACGCTTCATTGTGATATTGATATTATTATTTTGGCAATATTGTGGCATATGTAAACATTTTGTGGGGATCGATTGTTGTTGTGCGGAGCATAAATGTGGTATTTCACTATTGTTGATTGTGCAAAGTGATATGGGTGGCTATTCTGTTACTGTCCGAATGGAGTGATACGGGTGACTATTGTGTTATTGTTAGGACAGAGCGATACGGGTGGCTATTGTGATATTGTCAACACGGTGAGATAAGGGTGTTTATATGGGGATGTTATATGATGGCATGAGGGCGTGTTGTTGATGAAAGAGGAGTATTTTGGTTGTTGCTTTTGACTTGCTTGTGTGTGTCATACATATTACGTGATTTTTTGTGTTGTTCCCAATGTGTTACTTGGTGTCTCTGATATTGCCTGATGATTGAGCTGTGATAATGCACTTGAACATGCACACACTGTAACATATCATTTGAACCAGTCCAGGAGTATGAAAGTAATGTTCATTGATCATGTACATGCATTCTTGTATATTTGCTTTCTCTGTTATGTGGTTTAACTGGTAGACCTTGACCACGCTAGACGGATTGTAATATTGAGTATGTGACCATGTCGGAGAGATTATGATATTGAGCCTGTAATCACACGGGGCGAATTGTGATATTGATCATGTGACCATGCGGGGCGGCTTGTGATACTAAGACTGTGACCACGCCGGGCAGATTATAATATTGAGGTTGTGACTACGCCAGGTGAATTGTGATATTAACACATGGGTTATCTATGCAGCATGTGAGTTGTCTGTGCGGTTGTGATTATAATAAGGGTACGAGGTGCTATGTGTATAAGATTCATGCTTTGTGACTTGAGTTTTGAGATTATGAGGTGTGGTGCCTTGGGGTGACTCTTTTGTAAAACCCCTGTCTAACGATTTGATAATTAGAATTGTCATCATTTTCCTTAATCACTTTCACTTGTATTTTATCTGTGCTTTGATTATTTTGCTGTTTTATCACATGATTTCTCTTTGTGCCATTTATTTACTTTTTTTTTTCGTTGCTAGCTTTATATTGATAGTTTTCACAGATTACTTGACTAGTGAGTATTCTGACTTGAACCTCGTCATTACTCCAGCGAGGTTAGTCTTGATAATTATTGGGTACTGACTGTGGTGTACTCATACTACGATTTTGCATATTTTTGTGCAGATCTAGGTATTGTAGCTAGTAGATTCAGGTGGTGAGAGCTTCTTGGTCAGGAGGATCGAAGGTAGAGCTGCTTGATCACCACAACCCCTTGTAGTCCTTCCCTTTTTAATTATACAGTCAACTCTCTATTCGAACATTAATGTATATTTTATTTCGAGATAAAGTTTATGTATTCAATTAGAGTTCATGACTCTGTACTACCTAGTCTTGGGGAATTTGTTATGATTATTGTCGCGTAGGCTTGTATCACTTTTATTTCTGTAGTTATATTAAAATAAGGTTTTCATTATGTCATGTTTAATTGGTTTAACTGTTGTAAGTGACCGGCTTACCTAATTTTAGAGACTAGGTGCCATCACAATTTTTAAGGTGAAATTTTATGTTGCGACAACGAGTACAATAAAAAATAGTAATATCATAGAAAATGATTATAGACATTGTTAGTGACGTATTTTAACCTAAAGTAGTATGAATTTTATACCTGAAGCAATAAGGTTCAACTAAAGTAAATCATTGCATGACAAGAAATCTATTAAGCATTGCTACATTCTTAAAGTGATTTAACAACATTTAGCATAAGTTATGTTTAATTAATTTCATTTTGTCCTTTGATTGTGCCATATTTATAGATGAGCTGAATATATATATATATATATATATAT
>ML386779.1:0-92938 GCA_005239525.1 Nicotiana knightiana | reverse complement strand
ATTTTATGCTTATGAAACTAATTATTATATATATATATATATATTCTCTTCATTTTATGCTTATGAAACTAATTATTATATATATATATATATATTCTCTTCATTTTATGCTTATGAAACTAATTATTGAACTTCATACATATTCAAAAGTAAGTAATTATAGAATATCTACACAATTGAAAATTATCACTTTTGGTACGCGTTTTATAATATTTGACGCAAAATATTTTGTCGGTGCGAACATAGAAATTAGTCCAACGTAAAAACACAAATACAAAAAGCACTATAACTATCACCCTCTATGCATAGTTAAAAAAGCAGTAATGGATGCAAATAATTGCAGAGAGGTTAACGAGCACTGCAGGTAGGATTTTTGGTAAAATATCGTGATGATTACCAGGATTTTTATTCTCAAATGCTGAAAAATCCCCGCATTCTATCAAGATTTGTGGCAAAATCTGGTGATTGCTATATTTGTCACGACACAACTATTATTGGAGCCGTGAGGGCGCCTAACACTACATGCTAGGCCAACCAACATTTCACATAATAACTAAGCATTTGAATAAGCATGGTTTATTAAAATTAATAGCGAAAATATCATAATGATCTAATGAAAATAGTAACAATACTTACAACCATCCCCGAAATTCGGTGTTAACGAGTACACGGGCACTACTAAGTGTCAACACATAAACCAAATCTATAATACAACTGTCTGAACAATAGAACAGTAATAAGAAAAATAAAGGAAAGAGAGTCAAGGTCTGTGGACGTCATAACAGCTACCTCGAAGTCTCCAAATACTGGCACCAATATAGATCTAGCAATCACCACGTCTAGATGTACTTGGATCTGCACACGAATTGCAGAGTGTAGTATGAGCACATTCGAACCCATATGCTCAATAAGTAATATAATTAACTTTGGGCTGAAAGCAGTGACAAGCTTAGAAAAAGATAGTCAACCAAAATAAACGACAACACAGATATAATGATGACAATAGTAATAAGTAACTCACAGTAATTATCATAATCTGCTCGTTCATATTACAAGAATTTAGACATGCTTTCAAGTATAACAATTAAAGCCCAACACTGATAAGAACATGTCAGTTACATCTAGAATGAGGAATGATACATCTCTATGCCTAAGTCAAGTATGTTTGTCAAATGAATAATTTCATGGTGGTATCCCCAGACACTCTCACTCTCAACATACCCAAGTTGTCTGTCTCAAATGCTCACCTCATCACACACATAATCACTCAGCACTGTACGGGTGACTGACATCTATGCACCTCACCAAAGTACGTGTATATATCACTGTGCCTGCGCTCACTTCTGGTATGTCAGACTTCGTAGGGTCGGATCCTACCCAAGCGCTAATCTAACGTCAATAAGACCTGTTGCGGCGTGGAGCCTAATCCATATAAAATAATAATAATAATAATAATAATAATAATAATAATAATAATAGCAAAACCAATACGGCCTGCTGCAACGTGCAGTCCGATCCACAATAATAATCTTAACATGGCTCTAAGGCCCACATCAATCATCAATCTCTCAAGTCTCAAGGGCTCACAATCTCGTATCACTCAGCCCAACAACTCTACATATGGAGCGCCAATGATAACATTCGATGTAACCATGAATTATAAATATAGATTGAGATATGACATGCCAATGAAAAATCATGATTGAGTGTAAAAATACAGTTAAATCAGATAATTCAAAACCACAAAAATAGCCATATCAGGTATCAATTAAATAACCACGTATCCTAAATATGTTTTCTAATATGAATCATGACTCAATTAATCTAACAAGTAGGAATTACACGAATAAAACAAGACTTGATAGCAACACAATACAAAAGTCAACCGGATCATGATTACCACGGTGCACGCCCACATTCCCGTCACTTAGCATGTGCATAACTATTACACAACACAAATAATAAACACGTCAAACTCACAAATCCCGAACACCCATTCCGATACAAGTGCAACCATACAAAAATTTTCCAATTCCGACTCCAAGTCGACCTTCAAATCTTAAATTTTTATTTTTGATAAGTTTTTATAAAATCCCCAAATAAATGGTAAAAACTAAGATGGAATCATGAATATTGAACAAATATGAGTCAAAAACACTTACCCCGATCCAAATCGTGAAGATTCCCTTCAAAATCTTCCAAAACCGAGCTTTAAAACTCAACATATGATATAATAATTCTAACCATTAAATTGAGATTTAAAAGAGTCTGTCCATCCATTTCACTTCGTAAACGCGGAAAATATCTCGCGTACACGAAGAACATGTCTCATCAGCTGTCGATTCCTCTTCTGCGAACACGACAACTCATTCGCGAACGCGATGGTCAACACCCTACAGCTAGGTGATCGCAACAAAGTCCTCGCGACCGTGAAGAAAAAACACCCGACATCCTCAGGCCCTCCCTTCCTTCTACGCGAACGCGTCTCAACACTCGCGTCCGTGATGAAAAAGCACCACAAAGCTTCACGAATGCGTTCAACTCTTCCCGAACACGAAGAACAAAAGACCACCTCCAACATTAACTTTACGTGATTGCTTCCTTTACTTCGCGAAAGTGAAAGTGGTAACCAAAAGCACAGATTTTAGAAGTCCAAAATTACCATATGAAGCTATTGGTACCATCAAGACTCAATTCCAGAGTTGTCTACACAAAATTCAAACTCCGGTCAACTCTTTTAACTTAAGCTTCGAACCTTGAGACTAAGTGTCCCAATTCGCTCTAAAACATCTCCGAAACCAATTCAAATATCCCAAAAAGTCACATAACCACAAATGGACATATAAGAGGTAATTAATAGGGGAACGGGGATACAATACACAAAACGATTGATCGAGTCATTACATTCTCCCTCTCTTAAACAAACGTTCATCCTCGAACGAGTCTAGAATCACACTTGGAGTCTCAAATAGGTGTAGATATCTACTCTATATATCCTGCTCGGTATATCATGTAGGCTCCTCGACTGGCTGAGTCTTCACTGACACTATATTCTTTGACCTCAACTCCTGAACCTGCCGGTCCAAAATGGCCATTGGCTTCACATCATGAGTCAAATCCCCATCTAACTGAACTGTAATGAAGTCCAAAACACGTGACGGATCACGATAATGCTTCTAAAGCATAGGAAACATGAAACATTGGGTGAACACCCGATAGAATACTTCTAAAGCATAGGAAACATGAAGCGTGTGGCCTCACCACACCTTTCATGGGTGAAACTCTAAGCGAAAACTTTTCACCCACCATATATGCAACATCACGAACCTTCTTATCAACATTACTCTTCTGTCTGGACTGTGCTATGCGAAGCCCCTCGTGGATCAACTTTACCTTCTCTAAGGCATCACAAACCAAATCAGTACCCAACAATCTAGCCTCCCCAGGCTCAAACCAACCAACTAGAGAAACGCATCTCCTCCCATATAAGGCCTCATAATAGCCATTTGAATACTCGATTGGTAGCTGTTGTTGTAGGAAAACTCTGAAAGCGGTAAGAGTTGTTCCCGTGAACCCCCAAAATCAATAAAACATGAACGAAGCATGTCCTATAAGATTTGAATGGTGCACCTATATGTACAGAGGTGAAATGTTGTACTCAATGCAATTCCCGTACCTTACTCACGCTGTACAACTTTCAAGAAATGCAACGTGAACTGCTTGTCTCGATCGAAGATAATAGACACTGGCATATCATGAAGACAAACAATATGATGGATATAGATCTGAGCTAACTGCTCTGAATAATAGGTAGTCACAATCAGAATGAAGTGTTCAGACTTGGTCAGTCTACCCACAATAACTCACACTTTGTCAAATTTTTGAAAGTCTGTGGGAGCCCAACAACACAGTCCATGGTAATACACTCCCACTTCCACTCGGGAATCTCAAGTGTCTAGAGCAACCACCCTGTATACAATAAAATCGGGGAAGGACAATTTTGAGGCTTCTACAGCGTTCCGAACCTCGACCTCGATTGTATCAGTGCAGAACCCGAAGTTCAACCCCGAGGTGCATTCCTCGAGGAAGTATTCCGAGGGATCAACACACCTCGAGGCAAGGGTGAAGATCGAAGACCGTTATGAGATAGTGGGAAATTCCCAAGGGCACGTGGTTATAACTTACAACGCCTGCAAGAATAGTACAAGTCTCTACCGTGACATTAAATAGTTGTACCAGTTACATTTCTTTGTAATAATTACACATGTACTATGTTGGGATTCTCCTTATTATATAAAGGGGACCCTTGTCATTTTGTAACACACGTGTTATTCATACAAGAAGAAGAACATCTCTGCTCTCTAACTCAAACATTCTTTACATTTGTTTCATTGATTTTTTGCTTTCTATTTATTGTGTTCATTAATTGTTATTCACTTATTGCTCATTATTGATCATAAAGAGTCCATCTTTGAGGCCCTCAATATTTTTATATCTTCATGGATCTCCCTCTTTTAAGATCTCGACCTCGACCTCGAGGCCCTATTTCGACCATCTCGAGACCTCGTCTCATAACTACTCGATTTGCACAATTCCAGTACCCTTTGCTCCTTATCTCATTTTTCTTAACTCTCACTTAGCATCTATTTCCTAAAAAACTAGTATTAGAATAAATCACATATTTTTAGAACCATAAAATCAGATATAATTATAATTACCATTTTCACGGTAAACAGTTTGGCGCCCACCGTGGGGCTAAAAATAATAGTGATTGTTTTAGTGCTAGTTTTCTTAAAACACAAGTTATTATTTACACTTTTTCTTGTCCAAAAATCTTCAATTTCAGGTCAGAAAATGTCTAACTCAGTAAATGCACATAAAAAAACGGTCTTGAGGATCGTGGAGAGAATGGTGCAGCTGCTTCAGGCGACGGTGTACCACCGCAATGCCCTTGAAGGGGCACCAGTACAAATCCCCATTGATGAAGGCTCACGCAACGCTCAACATGTTGATGTAAGCTCTCGTACAAACGAAAGTGTACGCGAAGGAGACTAACATGAAGCACATAGAGCCCCTGCTCAAAAGGAAAGAGAAGTTAGCCTTCATGTCATTTTTGAGATGTTGCAAGCACAACAAGTGGCTATTTCTTAGCTACAAATCCATCAAAAAACTCCAAGGACAACACCACCGGAAATGGCTCCTCGAGTCGAACAGGCACCAGAAAGGTCGAGCAATAACGGACCAGTAGCCGACCCAACTATTATGAAGATGCTCGAGGACCTCGCAAGGAGGATTGAATCAGGTGAAAAGAAGATAGAAGCTAACGACAAAAAGGTGGAGACCTATAACTCAAGGGTCGATCAAATCCCGGGCGCACCCCCGATTCTGAAGGGTGTAGATTCAAAGAAGTTCGTGCAAAAGCCATTCCCATTAAGTGCGGCTTTGAATCCCATCCCGAAGAAATTCAGAATGCTCGATCTCCCAAAGTATAGCGAGACCTCGGACCCCAATGAGCACATTACTACTTACACTTGTGCTATGAAAGGGAACGACTTAAAAGATGACTAGATTGAATCCGTCTTATTGAAAAAATTTAGAGAAGTATTGTCCAAAGGGGCCATGATGTGGTATCATACCCTGCTCGAGAATTCAATAGATTCGTTTTCCATGATGGCTGACTCTTTTGTATAGGAGCATGCTAGTTCCATCAAGGTCGCTACGAGGAAATTTGATGTTTTCAAAATCAAACAAAGAGAGAATTAGATGTTAAGGGAGTTCATATCTCGCGTCCAATTGAACAAATGGAATTACCACCGGTCTCCGATGACTGGGCGGTGGAAGCCTTCGCTCAGGGCTTGAATGGACGTAGCTCGATAGCTTCAAAGCAGATGGAGAAAAACCTAATCAAGTATCCCGCGGTAGTTTAGGCGGATGTACACAACATGTATCAGTCAAAAATCAGAGTCGAGGATGACCAATTGGAAGCCCCCTCAGGCTCGATGTTTCCCAGCAATCTCTTAGCTAAGGAATCGAGGCTTCCAGAGAGAGAGCCGAGGCCAAACAAAGAAATATCAACCTTATATAGAAAACCAGAGAAATATCTCGAGGTTAACATACCTCGAAGTGATAGAAGGATGGATCAAGGCCAGAATCCTCGGGGACTCGTGAACAAAGCAGGGTTTGACAGGCACACATGGTCGGTAGAGGCACCCCAGCTATCTGAGTACAACTTCAACATCGATATTTCAGACATCGTATCGGCCATAGGTAAAAACCAAAACACAAGATGGACAATACCCACACTATCAGATCCTTCGCAAAGGAACCCTAACTTGAGATGCGAATATCACGGCACCCACGGTCATAGGACCGAGGATTGCAGACAGCTTCGAGAAGAGGTGGCCTGACTAATTAGCAAACGGCACCTTCTAGAGTTCCTCATCGACCTAGCTAAAAACCACTTCCAAGAAAGAGAATCGAACAGGAAGAATGATCCAGAAGAATCCAAACACACCATTCACATGATTATTGGAGAAATCGATGTCCCGCGAGGACCCATTTTCAAACGGGCCAAAGTGTCCATCACAACAGAAGAACGAACTCAAAGTTATATACTTGGGGAAATTTTTGTGTTCAGATAAAAAGATATTAAAGCCTTGTCCCAACCACATAATGATGACTGGTAATTTCTTTTTTCTTAAATAACATTCAAATTAAACGTGTGCTCGTGGATCCAGGTAGCTCGGCTAATATAATCGGATCGGGGTAGTGGAGCAGCTCGAACTGCTCGACCAAATCATACCCGATTCTCGAGCCCTAAATGGGTTTAACATGACGAGCAAAACTACGAAAGGGGAAATCATCCTCCTAGGGAAATCATCCTCCTAGTAAATATGTTCGGTACAGTCCAGGATACCAAGTTTCATGTCATCGAGGGTAACACGTGATACAACGCCCTGCTTGGAAGGCCATGGATACAGAACATAAGGGCGGTACCATCGACTCTCCATCATATGTTGAAGTTCCAAACTAAAGACGGCGTAAAAATGATATATGAAGAGAAATTGCGGCAAGGGAGATGTTCGCAGTACACGACATGGAACCGGCACCTATATCCTCCACCTCGGAGGGTTCAGAAGATAAACAGGCCCCCGAGGATGATGAAGAAGATTTCCTCACTCCTCGAACCTTCGTTGCCCCCGAAGAATCACATGCAACAAAATGAACGGTCGAAGAACTGGAGCAAGCTGTTTTGATGGAACATCTCCCAGATCGAAAGGTATACCTGGGAACGGAATTAACCCCCGAACTCAGGAAGAAATTCAATTTATTGCTAACAACATTGATTGCTTTTCTTGGTCCCACTTAGACATGAAAGGGATCCCACCGGAGATAACCATCCATCAGTTAAGCGTTGACCCGAGGTTCAAATCGGTGAAGCAAAAAAGGAGGCCTCAATCCGAGGTAAAATATGCGTTCGTCAAACACAAGGTAATAAAACTCCTCAAAATAGGGTCCATCAGGGAAGTAAAATATCCCGAATGGTTGGCCAATGGAGTAGTAGTTCCCAAAAAAGGGAACAAAATAAGAATGTGCATAGATTATAAGGACTTAAATAAAGCGTGACCTAAAGATTCATTCTCGTTGCCCAACATTGATCGCTTGATTGATGCCACGGATGGCCAGGAGATCCTCACCTTTCTCGACTCCTACTCCGGGTATAATCAAATTCAAATGAACCCCGAAGATAGGGAAAAAACTTCGTTCATCATGAAGTATGGCACATACTGCTACAATGTAATGCCCTTCAGGCTAAAAAACGCAGGAGCCACGTATCAACGCCTAGTTAATAAGATGTTCGAACATCAAATAGGCAAATACATGGAAGTTTACATTGACGACATGCTTGTTAAGTCCATGCACGTAGAGGACCATTTGACCAATTTGCAGGAATTTTTCAACATCCTTAGAAGCTACAACATGAAGCTCAACTCCGAGAAATGCACCTTCTGCGTAGGTTCGGGAAAATTTTTAGGCTTCATGGTATCAAACAGGGGGATTGAAATCAAACCCAACAAAATCAAGGCCATCGAAGAAATCACGGTGGTAAACAATGTGAAGGCCGTACATCGGCTAACCAGGCGGATATCGGCGTTATGCCGATTCATCTTGAGGTCGTCAGATAGAGCCATCAATTTTTCTCCCTACTCAAAAAGAAAAACAACTTTGAGTGGACTCCGGAGTGCCAACACACCTTGTAGGTGTTAAAGCGGTATCTCTCAAGTCCGCCTTTGCTCCATACCCCAAAGGAGGACGAAATGCTATGCTTGTACTTAGCAGCATCCAAGGTAGTGATAAGTGGAGTGTTGCTTCGGAACGAGCTAGGTACGCAATTCCCTGTCTACTATGTGAGTCGAAACCTGGGAGATGCTGAAACCAGGTATCCACACTTAGAAAAATTAGCTCTTGCATTAATAGGTGCATCTCAAAAATTGAAGCCTTATTTTCAATATCACCATATATGTGTTTTAAGGACATATCCTCTTCGAAATATATTGCATAAACCCAAATTATCAGGCCGGCTGGCCAAATGGGCAATCGAACTCGGGGGATATGATATCGAATATCAGCCCCGAACGGCTATGAGGTCCTAATTTTTGGCGGACTTCGTGGCCGATTTACGCCCGCCCTTGTGCCCGAGGTAGAAAAGGAACTTTTACTAAAAATGGGCACATCATCGGGGGTATGGATCTTATTCAGCGATGGTGCCTTGAACTTGAAAGGATCCGGGCTCAGCATAGTTCTGAAGCCACCTACGGGTGGCATGATTAGACAATCTATAAAAACTGCAAAGTTGACTAACAATGAAGCCGATTATGAGGCTATGCTTGCAGGTACCGAATTGGCCAAAGGCCTAGGAGCGGAAGTCATCGAAGCAAAATGTGATTCCCTTCTGGTAGTAAATCAGGGAAATGGGAGCCTTCGAGGTTCGAGAGGACATGATGCAACGATACCTAGACAAACTTCAAGTCACTTTGCATCTCTTCAAAGAATGGACTTTGGTCCACATACCTCGAGAGCAAAACAGCGAGGCTGATGCACTCGCAAACCTGGGATCATCCGTCGAGGAAGATGACATACTCCCCGGGGCTGTTGTTCAACTATCCAAATCGGTGATTAAAGTAGGCCATGCCGAAATCAACTCCACCAGCCTGACATGGGATTGGAGAAATAAGTACATCAATTATTTGGGAAGTGGGAAGCTACCCACGAACCCAAAAGAATCAAGGGCCCTTCGAACCAAAGCAACTCGATTTTCACTCGACGAGAATGGAACTCTTTACTCGACAAGTATGCTTGGGACCGGGAGACACTGATTACGTGCTTCGAGAACTCCACGAGGGCACCTGCGGAAATCACTCTGGTGCAGATTCCTTAATTCAAAAGGTGATCAAAACACGTTACTATTGGGACAACATGGAAAGGGACACCAAAGAATTCATGCGAAAATGTGACAAGTGTCAAAGATTTGCACCAATGATCCACCAACCCGGTGAACAACTACATTCAGTCTTATCAACATGGCCGTTCATGAAATGAGAAATGGACATCATCGGTCCCCTACCAATGGCGCCAGGTAAAGCTAGATTTATTCTATTTATGACTGACTACTTCTCAAAATAGGTGGAAGCACAGGCTTACGAGAAGATAAGAGAAAAAGAAGTCATCGACTTTATCTGGGATCACATCATGTGCCAATTCGGGATCCCCTCCGAGATAACGTGTGATAACGGGAAGCAGTTCATCACAGTCAACGTAACAAAGTTTCTCGAGGATCACAAAATCAAAAGGATCCTATCAACGCCCTACCACCCATGCGCAAATGGTCAGGTCGAGTCCACAAACAAGACCATCATTCAAAACTTGAAAAAGAAGTTAGAAAATGCGAAAGGAAAATAGAGAGAAATGCTACCTGAGGTGCTATGGGCATATCAGACAACCTCTAAATCAAGCACATGAGAGACACTGTTCTCTTTGGTATATGGGTCCGAGGCTTTGATACCGGTCGAGGTAGGAGATCCAAGCGACAGATTCTGACATGCCACCTAGGACTCAAACAATGAGGCCATGACTACATCCCTCAAACTATTAGATGAAAAGCGAGAAGCTTCACTGGTTCGGATAGCCGCCCAAAAACAAAGAATCAAAAAATACTATAACAGGAGAACAAACCTCCAACATTTTGGAGTCGGGGACTTAGTCCTAAGAAAAGTCACCCTAAACACTCGAAACCCTAATAAAGTGAAGCTACGCCCGAGTTGGGAAGGAACATACCACGTCCTCGGAATAATCGGCAAAGGGTCCTACAAACTCAGCACCATGGAAAGCGAGCAACTTCCAAATAATTGGAAGATATCAGTGCTTCTCTTCAATCAACCTCAAATACTGGGGGGCATCCCCCCGGAAGATCACCTCCTCAAAGAAATCGAAATATGCTGAAAAGGGTCTCGACAGGAGAATGATGTATCAGACCAAATGCTCGAATGAACCGTGTCCGCAAAGAATAATCGAACCCTCGATGGCGAAAACATGTATCCTTGTACCAAGTAATCGAAGGAGAATCTTTTATCGACAAAACACTTCATGCTCCAAAGAAATTCACTATTCTCACAAGAAACGGCTCCAGGGTCGAAGGCGCCCAAACACTCGGGGGCTTTATAAGCCATATGAACATCAAAATACAAGTCCTCAATAAGGAAATATCAGATCTATAAGACCTTAACAAGGCATGTTCAAATTTATAAACACTTAATAAGGAAGTATAAAATTTGTAAGACCTTAAAGAAGGCATAACCCCGACTCGAGGACTGTCCATGACAGTCGGCTCATCGAGCTATCAAACTCGAAGCCGTAAGATCTCAGGGCCGGCAACTTTGAGGTCGTAAGCCCTCAATAAGGCAATATCACATCTGTAAGACCTCCATGAGGCATTTCCAAATTCATAAGCCTTCAATGAGGCAATGTCAAATTTGTAAGACCTTAAAAAAGGCATAACCCCGACTCGGGGTCTGTCCTGGACAGTCGGCTCATCGAGGTATCAAACTCGAAACCATAACATCTCAACCAGGCAACTTCGAGCTCATAAGCCCTCAATGAGGTAATATCACAAACGTAAGCCCTCAACGAGGCAATACCAACAATATAAGCCCTTCGAAAAGAACCGATTAATCAGGCTACCCTCATAAGCAAAAGAGCTTCAATCATATCAGCTCCGACAATGAAAAGGCTTCAAAAATTCAGCCATCGAGCGAAACCTTCCTAGGTGCTCATTTATCGTCACATAACGACTCATAATCGAGGTTCTTTCAAGCCGTCAAAGAGTCGAACGAACGAACACAAAAGCTTCAAAAAGTCTTTAACGAGGGAAAACTATAGCCATAATAGAGGTCGTACTAACCTAATGCGTAAGAGCCTAAGCTCCAGCCACACTAAAGGTCGTACCGACCCAATGCGTAAGAGCCTAAGCGCCAGCCTAAAGAGCCTCAGGACCAACTTATAAACCTAAGGGTCGATCAGCTCGAGTGAAAACATGACTCGAAGACTGAGCCCTAAACGGTTAGTTAAAAGTGCCTAAGGCCAATGCGTAAGAGCTTATGCGCCAGCCATATTAAAGGTCATACCGACCCAATGCGTAAGAGCCTAAGAGCCAGCCTAAAGTGTCTCAGAGACGATTTATATGCCTAAGGGTTTCTTACCTTAAAGTCCAATATATCGGACTAATCATCAACAAAAATCAAAGTCTATTCCAAGAAACCAGGAAAAAACAAGAAGTAACGAAAGGCCTTTGTATATGATAAAAGTTCACAAAGCATATTTACAAAGCTCAAAGTCAGAGCCCTTGCACAGGGAAAAAGAACAAATGAAAAACCTAACCTACCGTCGGGGTGCGCCTTCAACGGCTCCCTCGGAGGTTATGCCTTGAGCGGCTTGGCCCTTACCCCAGGCCTTCAACGGCCTCTTCCCCCTCGGGGACTTTGCCTTCATCTTCATCATCTTCTGAGCCACTGCCCAAATCATGTTCGGAAGCAAGCATGGTCATCGATTCCTCTTCGAGGGTCTTCACCTTCTCGATCTCGGTAGATAAATTTAGGGCCCCTGCATGTATATCCCCGAGAGCCTACCTCCGAGATCTTAATCGAGCCTGCTCCAAGGCTCGGGCAAGCTCAAGCTCGGCCTCTTCAGATGATTTCCTGGCCTGGGCATTTTCATCAGCAGCATCGTCTTTGTACGAGGATATGAGCGCATCAGCTTCAGCCTTAATTGAAGATAGCGCGATGACGGATTCAGCATAGAGGTTCTTATACTTAACTACTCTCCACCATTGCATCCCGAAGTCGATGCTCAATCGAGGATAACTTCCCTTGGAGGGTATCTCTCTCAGAGGTTATCTCGTTCACACACTGCTTAAGTCTAAGAATCTCGGCATCCCTGACTCTGAACCCTTCTCACATCAGGGCATCTTTCTCCTTAAGCTGCGAAGATCAGCCCAAAAGTGTTAAGTGATGAGATCGGTCAAGAACAAAAATAAAACATACGAAGACTATGTTACTTGCTCATAAAGATCGCTCCATTCCTGAGATACCGTTCCCAAACGAGCTCGGAGGTCAAGCATTTCTTCCTTCTTTTTGGAAAAATAGCTCTGAGCTCGTCCGCCTCCAATGAAAATCTCCTACAATCCCCTCGTAATGGGCCAACTCAGCCTGAAACTTGGCAGTGGCCCGATTATAAAGCTCTTTTTCCTAAAAGCATAAAGGAAGGATAGTCAGAGAAATAATGATCAAAGCTCGAAGCAATCGACGAAAAAATTACCTGTTTGGAGAGACTCGGCTTCCTAAAAAATGAGCGAGGTGTTAAGTTCGGGGTTCTTCTTTGCCATAGTGAAATGCCCTTCAATTATGTCCTTCCCTCCGAGAGGCGCCCCGCGTCGGAAGATTCTATATTATGGGCATCCCGTATCTCCCTCAGGGAAAAAGTTGGAACCGGTAAAGAGTCACCTATATCAATAACCCCGACTGGATCGATCGGGACCTTCGGCTCCCAACTAGGCTCCCTTAACTCATCTACCGAGTGCTCTTCAGCCCGGGGAATATTTTGGCTGTCAACCGGCTCAGAGACATCATCCGACCCACTCTCAAAAGCCTCTTCGGCCTGAGGCGGGATGGCATCATCAACCTCTAGTTTAGAAGCACTCGGCTCAACAGTCATCGGCTCAGCAAAAGCCGAAGAAGTTACACTTCCACTTCCCCCGAGCGATATCGGGGAATCATTATTATACATAAATTATACAAAATTATACTCATGTAATGCACAAATCATGCATATATTGTACGTTCATTGGCTATATTTAATTTAAATGGTAGGGCGGACGGTTATTTGGATATAATCGGGCTGTTGTATATTGTACATTCATTGGGCTACTATTGTATATTTGAATATAATTGGCCTGTTGTATATTGTACATACATTGGTTGGGTGAGCGACTTTTTGGGTGAATTCTTCTTAAATAAGAGATCTTTGCACAAATAGCCAGTCATATTAATTGCTTGCTTTTTCAAGCCATATACATATATTATACATTAATTATACATAATTATACACATGTAATACACAAATCATGCATATATTGTACATTCATTGGCTATTTTTAGTTTATGTGGTAGGGTGAGCAGCTATTTGGGTATAATCGGGTTGTTGTATATTGTACATTCATTGGGCTGCTATTGTATATTTGAATATAATTGGGCTGTTGTATATTGTACATTCATTGGCATGGTGGCGGCTATCTGGGTAAATTCTTCTTTATTAAGAGATCTTTACTCAAATAGCCGGTCATATTAATTGCTTGCTTTTTCAAGCCATATACATATATTATACATTAATTTTACATAATTATACACATGTAATACACAAATCATGCATATATTGTACATTCATTGGCTATTTTTAGTTTATGTGGTAGGGTGAGCAGCTATTTGGGTATAATCGGGTTGTTGTATATTGTACATTCATTGGGCTGCTATTGTATATTTTATTATAATTGGGCTTTTGTATATTGTACGTTCATACGTATGGTGAGCAGCTATTTGGGTGAATTCTTCTTTATTAAGGGATATTACACAAATAGCCGGTCATTTTTTCTCGTTTAAGTCTGCGGATTGAGCCTTACTTTTGCACTTTATCCCTCTTTGGTGAGACTCAGTCGGCTATTTCCCTTTTCTCTTCTTCTCCTCATTTGGTTTTGAGGTATTTACTTCCCCAGGCGATGCTTCTCTCACCAAAGAGGCCTCCCCTAGGCCTGCATAAGCACACATAAGCACGAGAAGTTAAAATATATTCAGGGGATATCTCTTTTAAAGAACTCGGGTATGGCAAGAGCGAATGCCCCACCATGATTTTCAGCTTCCCATTGGCCCCTGGCCAGGTCGCGCCATACGCGCTCAGCATACGGGTAGGTCGAATCGAGCTGGCGAACCCAGCCCAAGAGATCCTTAACCGCATCGGGGTACCATGCAATAACTGCATCATCAAAGGGAGTTAGTTCAAGGGGAAGTTGGTACGAATGAAGTGAAAAAAACTCAATTAAAGTATTAACTTACGATTCATATTCCATTCCTCAGGGAATGGCATCCTTGCGACTGGAATCAGATCTAAGGTCCCAACTCAAAAAAAGAGGCTCCACCCTCTGTCCTTGTCTTCATCGGTATAAGCAAAGAAAACCTTCGTGGCATGACATAAAAGCTTAATCAGACGACCCTGATAAAGTTAGTGACTGTACATTCTAATCAGGTGGTCGAGGGTAAAAGTCATCCCCTCGACCATATTTGCAAAAGGCCTAATCATGAAAATAGTACGTCAAAATGATGGATGAATCTGGCCGAGCGTCACTTGATATCGCCTGCAGAAATCGAGAATCACGGGTTTATCGACGGCAAGGACGACTCTACCAGGCCTAGGGTAAATGCATAGGTGTATACACTAAGGAAGCCAACTTTATGGGTTGTTATGTCTTTCTTCCTGAGAGGGAATCTCCACTTGCACAGCATCTCCCCAGCGGCAACCGGCCTTCACCTTCTCGATGTTCGTTATTAGGCTAATATACCGGGACATGGGTTCACACCGTCCGACTTCGAATGAGGTTTGTCGACGTTAAAATCAGAGGTTATTTCAAAGCATCTGGGGATGCATTCCTCAAGACTTGGGGGTACCGTTTCCTTGTCCTTAGAGGAATGTGAAGATGAAGAAGATTTATAAACTCGGGGAATAGTTTTTGAGGCCTTCGTCATTCTTGCTGAAAGATTTCAAAGGAAATGAGAGAAAGCTAATTGAGAAAAGGATACAAGAAAGAAGTAATGAGAGCTCTTTTTTAAACAGGAGTAATGAAAGATAAGGGGCAGAATAAGGAGTATTTATATGGGTCAACCGTGCGCATTGGGAAAAGCCAAAAGACTGCCAGCCGCCATCATCAATTCGAGTCTTTTCAAGAACTATGCGAATGTGGCTTTTGGGCATCTTTCCTATCACATCAGCCGCTTACATGACCTGAATGACATAATAATGGAGGCATTGAAAGGTTGGAGAATTCAAATTGTTTCTTGTCTTTTCATTCCAAGAAACGCGGGGACTATCTGTATACGGTAAAATTGGTGAAGACCAATTTTGAGGCTTCTATAGTGTTCCGAGCCTCAACCTCGATTGTATAAGAGCATAATATGAAGTTCAACCCCGAGGTGCATTCCTCGAGGAAGTATTCCGAGGGATCGACACACCTCGAGGCAGGGTAAAGATCGAAGTCCGTTATGAGAAGGCGGGAAATTCCCAAGGGCACATGGTTATAGCTGACAACGCCTACAAGAATAGTACAAGTCCGTACCGTGATATTAAATAGCTGTACCAGCTACATTTCCTTGTAATAATTACACATGTACTATGTTGGGATTCCCCCTCTTATATAAAGGGGACCCTTGTCATTTTGTAACACATATGATATTTAATAAAAGAAGAAGAACATCCTCCGCTCTCTAACTCAAACATTCTCTACATTTGTTTCATTGATTTATTGCTTTTTATTTATTTTGTTCATTAATTGTTCTTCACTTATTTCTCATTATTGATCATAAAGAGGCCATCTTCGAGGCCCTCAATATTGTTATATCTTCATCGATTGCCCTCTGTCAAGCTCTCGAGCACGACCTCGAGGCCCTATTTCTACCAGCTCGAGACTCTGCCAAGTTCTCGAGTTTAATCTCAAGGCCCTATTTCGACCAGCTCGAGACCTCGTCTCATAACTACTTGGTTTGCACAATTCCAGTACCCTTTTCTCTTATCTCATTTTCTTAACTCTCACTTAACATCTATTGCCTTAACAACTAGTATTAGAATAAATCACATATATTAAGAACCACAAAATCATATATAATTATAATTACCATTTTCACGGTAAAGACACCCGACCTCTAGTTCTTGTACTTCACATGTTGGCTATTCAAACACCGAGCAACAAACTCGACTATATCTTTCTTCACTCTGCTCCACCAATAGTGCTACCTCAAATCCTGATACATTTTAGCGGCACCCGGATGAATGGAATACTGCAAACTGTAGGCCTCCTCAAGAATCAACTTACGCAACTCATCCATATTGGGCACATAAATCTGACCCTGCATCCGCAACACCCCATCATATCTAATAGAAACCTCATTGGCATTACCGTGCTGCACTATGTCCTTAAGGACAAACAAATAGGGTTCGTCATACTGATGCGCTCTGTTGCGATCGTGCAAAAAGGATTGAGAAACCACGCATTCAAGAACCCTGATAGGCTCCGAAACATCTAACCTCACGAACTGATTGGCCAAAGCCTGAAAATCCAATTTTAGCGGTCTATCACTGAATGGAATATATGCAAGGCTACTTATACTCTCATCCTTTCTGCTCAAGGAATCGGCCACCACATTGGCCTTCTCAGGATGGTACAAAATGTTGATATCATAGTCTTTTGACATCTCCAACCATATCTGTTGCCTCAAGTTTAGATCGTTTTGATTAAATAACTGCTATAGACTCCAATGATCTGTGACTACCTCATACGACATACCGTGGAGATTTTGCCTCCAAATCTTCAATAAGTGAATAGTGGGTGCCAACTCTAAATCATGAATGAGATAATTCTTCTCATGAGGCTTCAAATCAATCACCCTACCCTCCTGCATCAAGACACGCCTGATGCCAATCATCGAAGCATCGCAATAAACTGCATATGAACCCGATACTAACCGCAAAACTAGAACTGGAGCTACGGTCAAGGTAGACTTGAGCTTCTGAAATCTCTCTTCACACTCATCAAACGACCTAAACGGGGCACACTTTTGGGTCAATCTAGTCAAAGTTGCAACAACGCACGAGAAACCCTCCACAAAGAGGCAATAATAAACTGCCAAACTAAGAAAACTCCAAATCTCTGTAGCTGAAGACGGTCTAGGCCAACTCTAAACTGCCTCAATCTTCTTTGGATCTACGTTGATCCCCTTACTAGACACCAAGTGTCCCTAGAACGCCAATGAGTCAAGCCAAAACTCACACTTGGTGAATTTAGTATATACCTTCTTCTCCCTTAAGGTATGGAGTAAAATCCTCATATGCTGCTCAGGATCCTCGCGGCTGCATGAGTACACCAATATGTTGTCAATGAAAACAACGATGAACGAATCAAGATACAATAATACACTGTTCATAAACTGCATAAAGACTGTTGGGGCATGGTCAACCCAAAAGACATCACAAGAAACTCATAGTGACCATAGTGGGTCCTAATTGATATCTTTAGAATATCAGAATCCTGCATATTCAATTGATGATACCCTAACCTCAAATCAATCTTAGAAAATACTCTAGAATCCTGAAGCTTGTGAAATAAGTCATCAATGCGCGGTAGTAGGTACTTTTTCTTAATTGTAACTTTGGTCAACTACATGTAATCAATGCACATCCGCATAGTACCATAATTATTCTTTACAAATAGAACCTGAGCACCCAAGGCGACACATTGGCCCTGATGAAACCTTATCAAGCAACTCTTGAATATGTTCCTTTAACCGATTCAATTCTGATGATGCCATGTGATATGGTGGAATAGAAATTGGCTGGGTGCCTGGCACCAGATCAATACAAAAATCAATGTCCATATCCGGTGTCATGCCCAACATGTCTGTAGGAAACACATCGGAAAATTCTCTCTACACTGGTACGGACTCAATGGTAGGAGTATCAGCACCAACATCCCTCACAAAGGCCAAATAGGCAGACATCCCCTGTCAACCATCCGTTGAGCCTTAAAATATGAAATCACTCTACTGGGAACATAATCCAGGAAACCACTACACTTAACCCTAGGCAACCCCCGACGTTACCAACGTCACGGTCTTAACGTAACAATCCATTGTAGTATGAAATTGTGACAACTAATCCAATGCCTAAAATCACATCAAAATCAACCATGCTAAGCAGTAACAAATCAAATCTCTCCTCCAATCCCCCAATGGTCACCACACACGATCGATACACATGGTCGATAATAATAGAATCGCCCATCGATGTAGATACATGAACACGTATAGCTAAAGAATTACGAAGCGTATCCAAATAATGAGCAAAGTATGATGATACATATGAATAAGTGGATCCAGAATCAAATAATACTGAAGCATCCTTGTGGAACCTGAAATAATACATATGATCACAGTATCAGAAGCAACTGCCTCTAGCATGGAGGGGAAAGAATAGCATCGAGCCTGGCCATCAACTGATCGACCCCCCCTCTAAGGGACCCCGAACTGCCTGAGTCCCACTCTGAGCTGGCTTAGCGGGTGGTGAGGTAACTAGTGAAGAAGAGTTGCCCGACCTCTTTACTAAACATGACCTCTGGTAAGACAGGGGCAATACCTCCTCACATGCCCAACTCTCCACACTGGAAGCAACCTTCTTCTAGGGATGACTGCGGGGCCTGAACCAGACCTCGAGAACTAGAATAACCACCGGAAGAATCGGGTACTGATGAACCCTAAATTGATGAAGAACGGTAATAACTCTAAGCTGAGAGTGCACCGAATGATGACTGAACGAGACAAGTACCATAGGAACTATGACTAGCTAATGCACCACGATGAACTAGATGATCTATCTGAGAGAGCCTATAAGGACGACCCATGCTGTTATGTGATTGACCTCCAAATAAGGTACCACTGAAACCACCTGAACCACGTGGCTTCTTTCCCTCCCTCTCCTTGTGCTCAAGCCTACTAATTGACTCCAAACACCTAGCAATATCGACCACACGGTTGAACCTAACATCTATCTCTGTCACTCGAGCCAAACTGAAGCATAGGACATTGATGAACATACTGATCTTCTCTCTCTCAATAGGGACCAACCACACCGCATAATGAGCCAGATCTGTGAACCTCGTCTCATACTGAGTCACTGACATACCCTCATAGCTCAGATGCTCAAGCTACATACGCAACTCATCCTTACGAGTCTATGGGACAAACTTCTTTAAGAAGAGAACTGAGAACTCATGCCATGTGAGTAGTGTTGCGCTAGCTGGCCTTCTCAAAGCATAGGCCTTCCATCATCTGTAGGCTTACTTGTCAGCTGAAATATAGTGAATGCAATCCTACTGGTGTCCAAAAGATATGTTGTGCAAAGAATCCGCTGACAGCTATCTAGAAAATTCTGAGCATCCTCTGACTGTGCCCCCACTGAACTTTGGAGACTTAAGTCACCCAAACCGCTTTAGTCTCTTCTTCTCCTCATCGCTTATATATAGGCAAACCTCTGCCCAAGCAACATGTTTACCTGGAAATGGTAATTATAATTATATTTGATTAAGTGGTTCTTAAAATACTTGATCTATTTTAATACCGGCTGTTTAGGAAGTAGATGCTGAGTGTGAAGTGAGAAAACAAAATAAGAGCAAAAGGAAACGAGATTACGCAAACGGGGCAACAGAGAGACTGATCCGAGGGTGGTCGGAAAGGGCCTCGAGGCCGAGCTTTAGAAGCTTGAAAAGGGGCTATCGATAACGGTATAACAGTTTGGAAGGCCTTAATGATGGCCTATTTATGATCTATAACAAGTAATAAATGAAGAATAACTTAAGAACACAATAACTGAGAAGCAATAATTTAATGAAGCAATTGTAGAGAATGTTTTGGTTAAAGAGAAGAGGATGTTTTTGTTCTTGTATTCAATATCATCTATGTTACAAAGTGACAAGGGTCCCCTTTATATATGAGGGGGAATCCCAACATGGTACATGTGTAATTAATGCAAAGAGATATGGCTGGTACACCCATTTAATGCCACGGTACGGGTTTGTACTATTTTGTGTATTTTGTCAGCTTTAACCACGTGCCCCTTGAGAATTTCCCGCCTTTCCACGTTTATCTTCGATTTGTACTGCCTCGAGGTCAAGGACCTTCGATATTCCCCCTCGATGCCAAAACTCAAACCTTCGATCCTTTTGAGCGTCAAAATGACAGTAAAATCGGGCTATCTGATTTTAGTCGTATACAGATAGTCCCCGCGTTTCTTAGAATGAAGAGATAAGAAATGGTCTTGAATTTTTGCCTCTTCGACACTCCTATTATGACGTCAGTCCCTTCAGAGCATTAAATTACATGACATAAAAAGCTGCACAAAGGTCGCTGTCAACACAATTCTCGAGAAGCCCATGAACCGCCAAGGTTCGATCCTTCCGCTTCAAGCATGCCCAAAGGGCCTCTATAAATACTCCAATCACTTTCTTTTTCATATTTTTGCATCTTCTTCATCTTCTTCAAACCTTCAAATTTTAGCTAAGTACTTTCCATTCTTATCTTCTTCCTGTGTACGTTTTTTCGTCTTCTCACTTCAAAACTCGATTGTTATCATGGCAAACATCCAAAACGGTTCCACAAAAAGTGGGAGCCGCTTCTTCATCACGCCCGTCTAAGGGATAGCCAAAAATTCCTCCTACCATCTAGCAATTCATCCTGGCCCTTTCGACACCATTTCAGACTTCACAATAGAAAAACCCCCTTCTACACCGGGCCGATGCGAGTCCATGTCCCAATACATAAGTGTAGTATCAGATATAGAGAGGGTAAAACTTGACTTCCGCTGGGGGGAGGCAGCCAGAGTAGAGATCCCTACAGCTGACGAAAGCATAGTCACGTACAAAGCTGGCTTTCTCAGTGTATATATATACCCCTTCACCTTAGGTCCCGTCGATTCTTCTTCTCCAACGATTGACCCAGTGATTCTTCATTTTTGCCATCATTACCGAGTGACACTCGGTCGGATCTATCCTTATTTTTTGAGGATTGTATATATGTTTCGACATATTACCAACATGTTCGAGGGAATGACTTTCACTCTCAACCATTTGATCATATTGTACAGCCCCCGACTCTTCTGTGAGGGCCTAATTAAACTGAACCGTCGATCTACCAAGGTGTTCCTTGCCTGCATCGACGAGGACAAAGATCGGGGATGGATGAGCCAATTTTTCAGAATCATAACTTTGGACATCATCCCCGCTGACAGAATGCCATTCCCGAGAAATGGAATATGAAACGTAAGTACCCCTAACCTGAGCATGCTTTTCCGTCTCTTTCTCTTTCGAGTGATTTTCTTCTAATTATGCAGCCACTGTTTGGTTTCCTGACGCAGTTCAGGACCTTCCGGGGTGGATCAAATGTTTAGACTCAGCTTTCCCATACAACAAAGGCGTATGGCGTGTGCTGGCCAAAACACAGTGGCAGGTTAAGAACCATGGTACGCTGTTGTTGCTATTGTTTTCTCATTCTTCATAAGAACTTTTGATGGTGATGATTTTTGAAATAACATGTTTGTGCAGGCCTTGTTGAAGATGTGTTGATGAGGCCTTCCCCACCCGGTGAGGAAGAGGCCCCGAAGACCATCAAGGATAAGAAAAGGAAGAAGGAGGCCTCATCGGAGTCTCTAAAATCCAAAAGGTCAAAGGCTCGGAAGCCTAGGACCGATGCCACGGTCTTGTTCTCGACGGCCGCTGAGAGCCTGCGGGCCGAGGAAGACAGCGACGATGCCTACCCTTTGTTACAAAGTGCAAAATGAAGCACTGAGGCTTCGAGAGATGTTGGACGATCGTCTACTGAGTTAGAGGTAGCCGATGTGGACCCGTCGTTCGTAGAGGAGACCCTCGAGGAGGGTTTGGGCGCAATCCCCATGACGCTCATCGGACATGGCATAGTCTGTGCTGAGGAGCTCGGAGGGCTTGGTACTGGAGCTTTTCGGGGTCGGGAAGAAGCCTTGATGGAGGCTGATATTGCTGGCGGACTTCATTCGGGCCCGTCATTTTCTCCAGGGGAGATACGTGATGCTCAAGTTAGGGGTGTTCCCTCTCTAGAGACCTCTCGTGGAGAGGATGATGCTTTTAAAGACTATTTCGAGGGGGTAGATGAGGAGACCGATGTTGATTTCCCAGTTGCTCTTGAGGAAGCCGAGAGGATCCAAGAGCAGGTGACATTTAAGAAATAATATGTTATTCTTTGATATTCTATTCTTGTTTTCTAATTTCCTTTCTCTATGCTGGAGGTCAAGAAGCTGTATGACTAAGCCTTCTCTAAGATGCCAGATAAGTTGACTCATCGTGGAGAGGAGCTTGAGAATCTTATGTTGGAGTTGGGTGAGCTGGAGGCTTTATGCGCTTGAAAGGAGGAGGAATTGACCAACCTCCGGTCAAGCTCGGAGAGAGCACTTTTGGAGAGGTCCGACATCACCGAGCAGGTATGTCGGCACCCATACTTTCATTTTTAGTTGCAATGCTTGGTGATGATTGACCTATTTTATGCTTTTCAGATTAGGCAGAAGGATGCCCTGGTGGAGAGGCTTCAAGAGGAGGTTGCGGCCAAGGACGCTGAAATCCTAGAGCTGGCTCGGCTGAATGATGCCGCGACTTTAGAGAGGGAGGCGCTACGGGGGAAGCTATCCTCGGTTCAAGACCTTCTCCGAGGTGTTCAGGAGGAGGCTGCTGCACTATCTGCGACCAAGTATGAGGCTAACGAATATGTCTCCTTACACAAGAGAAATGCTGCTGTTGCGAATGATCAGGCCAGGGAGATATCCGAGAAGGTCGAGCTAAAGCTGGCTTGGGAAGTTGCTTATGCCCGTGCACAAGCCAGGAGGCAAGCCCTCGAGGAAGTGAGTGCCAAGGGAGTTGATCTCTTTGTCTAGATCAAAGATGCTTGGGCCATGGAGGAGGAATTGGTAATGCTGAGTACATCAGATGAGGGCTCTGAAAGCGGCTCGGGCAACAGCGAAGGCGAAGAATAGATTTTCCTCCTTTTTTGCTTTTTTCCTTTTCCTGTATATGGGACCCCTTTGGGGGAATTTTTGTAAAAAACACCTCTGTAAATATATTTTTTGAAATAGAATATCTTTTTTCACATATCACACAAACTTTTCCCTGTAGTGCTCACGCAACAATTGACTTTCATGCTTCGATTCTTAGCTCCTCGGAACTCGCACTTGCGATAGTAGATCCCTTTGAGATCGGACACCTTCTCGAGGCTAGGTCGGCATGTGAGCGTCGATTCCTCGAATGCTGTATGAAAGTATCATTTATGTGACGTGACCGTGAAGTGATTGAGGTGGCCCCACCGGTACACTTCCCCAAACGTTATGACGACTTTGTCAGAAATTGAATGGCTTTCAAAGTAGTTGGTTAGCCACCTTTTTCTCTATACATATATTCTTGCTTCATCTTCATTCCAAGTCTTGCGAATTTGCAAAACTAACTTTCCTCTCAACACTCTCTTCCTTTTCTCATCTTGCAAACCTGTTTCCATCTCTTCCTTTTTACCTTTGTTTGTGTTGTTATGGCTGCCGTGCCCGAATCCGTTCATAAAAAAGAGGGAAATTCTTCCTATGCTCTAGCCTGGCCAGTTGTACACCACCGCTGTATGGTGAGTTGACCTAGTAGTACTTTGCTCCGAAGAAATACTTTGCATTAGAGAAACCCTTCGATGCCCCGAGCTATTGAGAGCATGCTTCGAGGTTCGTCCGATCGATAGAAGAAAACCACCTTGAGGCCGTGAGGAGAGGCTGTGGCTGGAGGGAAAATGTGATGCTGCAGATACCCTCTCAAGAAGAGAACGTCATGACTTATGTAGAGGGGTTTTTGACCGTGTATACATACCCGTTTAAATTAGGCCCCCTCGACCGACTTGTGCTCGAATTCTTCATAAGGTACGAGTCACCCTGACATAGATTCATCTGTCCTTTTGGAGGATAGTGCTGATGATGAGGTATTTTACAGAAAAGGCTGAGCTCGAGTTTACCCTCAGCCACCTTATTAGATTATATTGGCCTCAGCATTGTCAAGGCCTGATTACGTTACGATGACGGTCCACCAGGCCTTTCATTGTCAGCGATGATGAGGACCGAAATAGAGGATGGATGAGTAAATTTGTTTGAGTGAGGACCGTCGATATCATTCCAGTGGAGTTCCTGCCATTTCCTGAAAAATGGAACTTCAAACGTAAGTTCCATGTCGCACCTTAGTGTTTTTTGCTCTTACCGATTTATAAGAGTGTTTCTTTTTCTCTTTTTAGCAGTCCCGTAGGTTTCGGGGGAAGTCCCCGATCTTGTGGACTAGATTTGAATGCTGGTAACTTCCTCAACATATGACGATCGCAAGTGGTGTGATCTCTCGAAGGGCAGATGGGAAGCAAAGCACAATGGAATGAGTTGCGTGGTATCCATTTTGATGAATGTTTCCTTCTGTGCGTACTAACTCTGCCACCGCAGGTGTTGGTGGGTTTTCCGAAATGAGTTTGTGCCCCTTCGAGGAGAGGGAAAGTCCGAGGGAGGATAGTAAGCGATAAAGATCCCATATAGATGAGGACATTCTTAATGAGGCGGGGCCTTCTCGGAGACATAAAGGAGATACCGTCACTGAGGAGAGCTTTATATACGTCGGTCATTCTGCGGACATCAGCTCTCCTCGTGAGGATGATTCTTTATCTACGGATCGAGCTGGGGGCCCTTCCGAGGTTACCAATTCTTTCAGGCTTGAGACCTCTAATTTCGAAGAAGAGGTTCCTCGAGAGAGAAAGAGCAATAGTCCTCCACAATCGTCTGCTTCTACCCTCGAAGGTACTTCGAGGGACGCTCGGGATCAGGGGCGCTCGGACCAAGTGAGGTTTTAAGTAGGCATGCCCCTATTTAGAGCGGTTCAACTGGGCCCGATGGAACCATGCCAGTAGATGCATGTTCGACTTTTAAGGAGGCCCAACGACTCTGTTCCGAGGTGTGTTTTGATCGGCCTTGCTTGCTTTTTAGCTATGAATCTTCATTATTTGAACTAAAGTTTCTCTTTTGTAGGTTTTTGACAAACTCAAGTTCGAGCTGCTTTGTTGTGAGACCCGGTTGCGGGAAGCTTTGGGTAAGGAAAAATCTCTCAAGATTCTTTGCAATAATAAGACAAGAGTTGATACACCTTAATTATCGAGTTTATCCTTAAGCAATTAGTTGAAGTTGAAGTTATGAATTTCATTAATATATTTCAATTGAAGTTTTGTTTAAAGGGGGTGTTGTACATTGTTGTGTTACTTAACGTTCATTTTGTTGTTATAGAGATTCTATACACCTCGTGTATTAGCCGTGAGCTATATGTTGTAGAAATATTGATATTGTTGATTCATTTGAAAAGGTTGTGTCCTATGTGCGCTTGTGGTATGAGTTGATATGTTCTGTTGTTTTGATGTTAACATATGTGAATTATTATGTGGGTTGGTTGTTGTTATGCGGGGAATAAGGGTGGCATCTCACCATTGTTGTTATACAGATCATAAGGGTGGCATCTCACTATTGTTGATTGTGAGAAGTGATACAGGTGGCTGTTGTGTTATAGTCCGGGCGGAGCGATAAAGGTGGATATTATGCGAAGTGATATGGGTGGCTACTGATATTGTCAGGGCAATTAGAGAGATAAAGGTGGTCATGTCAGGGATGATGTGTGATGGATTAGGGCATTATGTTGATGATATTCGTGTGATGGTGTGATATTCCTTGTGTATGTCATACACCTTATGCGACTTGTTGTGTTTCTTCAATGAGATAATCGATGTTTTTGATATTACTTGTTCACTTGTGTTGTAATAGTACACTCGCACAAGCATACACTGTATCATGCCACTTATACTAGTTCAGGAGTAAGAAACTTGACATTTACTGATCATGCCCATGTATTCTTGTATTATCTACTTTCATTGTGCAATTGAGCTTGTGACCATACCAGACAGAATATGGTAGTGGGCATGTGACCACGCCGAGCGAATTATGATAATGAGGTTGTGACCACGCTAAGTGGATTGTGATTATGCGACTGTAATCATGTCGGGAAGATTGATATATTGGCACGTGAGTTGTCCGTGCGGTTGTGATTAAAAATATGGGCACAAGGTGTCGTCAGCTTATGATTTGTGGTTGAGTCTCATGACTTCTGATTATGAGATGATGTATCTCAGAGTAATTCGTTGTGAGACTTGTGTTAGAACGACTTGATTAGTTGGTTGTCATTTGTTTCCCACACGATTTCACCGATACTTTAACGGTGTTCTTATTACTTTATTGGTTATATTATATGTCGATTCTGTTGCTATTTATTGATTCCTGCTTTCATTATTTGATTAGTTGGTTGTCATTTGTTTCCCTTACACGATTTGACTGATACTTTAACAGTGTTCTTATTACTTTACTGTTTATATTATATGTCGATTCTATTACTATTTATTGATTCCTGCTTTCATCATTTGCTTTATAGTTTTATGTTGCACATGTTATTTTCACTAGTAGGTGTCTTCACTTGTACCTCGTCATTACTCCACCGAGGTTAGTTTTGATACTTAGTGGGTACCGACCGTGGTGTTCACATACTACATTCTGCGTATTGTTTTGTACAGATCTAGGTTTTGGAGATATCAGACTCAGGCATGGTTAGCTTATCGATCACGAGGGTTCAAGGTAGAGCTGCTTGGTCGTCGGAGTCCCTTGGAGTGCTTTCCTTTTATTGTACTGTCAACTTGATATCCGAATAGCAATGTATTTCGATTCTTGAGATCTTTCTATGTATTCAGCTAGAGTTAGTGACTCTGTATTACCTAGTCTTGAGAGGTTCTAGTGATTATTGTCGCATAGGCTTATTTCATACTTATTTTGATATTTATATAAATCTTTGATTTAGAAATATCACTGTTAAATTGGCTAAATAGTTTTAAGTAATCGGCTTACCTAGTCTTAGAGGTGCCATCATGATGCCTAAAGTGGGATTTTAGGTCGTGACATATATGCTCTGCCTAGTGGTACCCTCGTAATCGCGATGTACGAAATCCCACTACCACAATTTACACTACGCGTTCGCGATATTACCCTCAAGAACCCTTTGAACGCATTAGCCAGACCTTCGCAAATGCGATCATACCTGCGCGTACGCGAAGAAGAAATACTCATGAATACGTAGACTAGGAAGTGAACACTATGAAGACCAACCCTTAACACTACGCAATCTCGGTTTCATCCTTGCGATCGCGAAGAACAAATGAAGCACCAAAAATTCACAAAACCAGCAATGCCAGAATGGTCTGATACCTGTCTGAAATTCACTAGAGCCCCTTGGAACCCTGTCCAAACATGCCAACAAGTACCAAAACTTAACAGAGACCTACTCGAGACCTCAAATTACACAAAACAACATCAAAACCACGAATCGCACCTCAAATCAAACTTAATGAACTTTTGAACTTCCAACTTCTATAACTCATTCCGAACCATATCAAATCAAATCGGAATGACCTCAAATTTTGCACACAAGTTTCAAATGACATGGAAAACTTATTCCAACTCCTTGAAAAACAATCCAAACCCGATATCATCAAAGTAAACTCACGGAAAAACTTATGAACATTCCAAACCTTCAAATTGCCAACTTTCGACAAATAGTGCCAAAACCTTTTATAGATATCCAAATGCAAATACGGGCATACACCCAAGTTCAAAATCACCATCCAGGCCTAACGGAACCATCAAAACTCCACTCTTAGGTCAAATAAACAAAAGTTGAACTAGGACAACTCTTCCAACTTAAAGCTTTTTAGTTGAGAATCATTCTTCCAAATGAGATCCAATCACCCAAAAACTAACACCGAGATGCGTACAACTCATAATATATCATACGAGGATACTCATGCCCTCAAACCACTGAACGGAATGCAAATTCTCAAAATGTTTGGTCAGGTCGTTACATTCTTCTCCACTTAAACATACGTTCGTCCTCAAACGTGCCAAGAGTCATTCCAAAGCCGTCAAATCACTGTTTAATCTCACCATGCACATATCCATGGGTGATCCCACGTCACCCCATACCATGTAAGCCCAACAACACAACATAACCAAAGATATTTACTTCAACCTTAATGCATAAGCCTTAGAATCAAATCTCCAACATCTGGAATCCATTAGAAGTCCCGATTCTCGCATCTGAACACTAGGCATGTCTGGACAACCTGTATCAAGCTATAACCATAATCCAAGATATAATCACAGGATACCACATACTCAGATAAACATAGCAATAACTTCCGACCACAATAACTGCCCATTAACAAATTTGGTATCGATAACAAACATCATATCAAATGAAACCTTGTTATGAACCTTCATACACTGCCAATGATGAAAGAAATTTGCAGATACTCATAACAACTCATCATCCCAACAACTCGTGGAGGTCTCTCGCCCGACAAAAACCATAGCCGAATTCTAAGTTGACTAGTGATATTTTTCTTCCAAACATACCGTAATCATATTCGATAGCACTCATTGTAGGTCCAATGACCGCAATGACATTATTCTAATGACCCCATCTCATCAAATACAAGCTGCTCTACTGACATGCCACACCAATACTACCTAAAGCCATAAATCATGCAATTCGTGCAACAACAAGCAACAACTCAAGTGTACCCAAAAATGGAAAGAGAATCGAATGAAAGAACCACACTGCAAGATCAACAGGTACCACCACAAGCACAATTCTATAAACCCGTCACACAAAGGATAATCAAAGCACATGAAATCAACACAAATGATCATATGCTAACATAACTCCACTACGATGTGTGACCCCATCCAAATACCTATCCAAATGAAACACCTCGAGCCATAATGGTCAAAATCAACAACCATACACAAATCAACAAAAAACACACGAAGTGCATGACCATAACCAAGGCGCAGTTAACCATTCGACACCCTAAGAATCATCTCGCTTGAATTTTGCCACAAGGCCCAAACAGAAACGCATCATGGGTGAAAATAACCAATAGATCACAACCTATTGCAGTATAGAAGAGTAACACATAGAACATATCACAATATGAACAAGCTCACTTCTAACCGAATGACACACCCTTCAACAACAACAATGTTGAGTAAACAAACCTGATCCGATATAGAATACACATCCTCCTTAGGCCTTCCAGTGGGCCCCCAAATCGATTCCGATCCTCCCAAAATAGGTAGACAACCTTTCCAAATATCCTCTATAACCCATCCTTAAAACGGACTATCAACTGTCCAACTCTGGTCATATCTTCATAGTCCACAACCAAGGAATGTTCCACGTTTGAGACTCATAGTCTCCAAATCACAAGATTATAAAATATCCATATTCGATCCTGAATCGACCACCCAAATGACCGACACATCTGTCATATATGTCACCTCAAGAGAAATACTTCCATAGTCCTTCCATGCTACATTGCAAAATCCAAACATCAATAGTCAAGCAACTAGGTTATTACTGTAATACTAGTCAAGCATCAACAAGCCTAACACATTGCACCTATTGAAATGAGCACCCTTCTCATGGGATACCAAATAGTTCCAACATTCTTCTACATATCAGAAACCATCTATGATGTCTGGAACTCATGATATTCCCATTGAAAATGAACCGCAACTTGTACATGAAAATCTCTATCCCATCCGACGCACCGCCTCTAACATAACATCATATGAAAGCATGAGAATCCTATCATCAACTCTGGGTTGCAAGAAGAATAAACACTCAATCAGCGATAAATCTTCCGTTTGATCCCATCCAGGAGAAAATCACGATGCATAACAAACTCCCCATGCCTGTAGAAAATATCCATCCCTAGTTGTGTCAACACCATCAAGAACTCTTTGAAACCATATGCACATAACCAAGCCATAAGAACTAAATCCCTTTATCTCAACCAAGCCACACAGGTTTCAAAACTCACGAGTATCGCCACAAAATACTAGTAAAGGCTCACGACATCAAAATAACCAAAATAATCGATTATTTTCATTACCATGCTGATCCAACCTAATACCAGGGCGTCCTATATCTCTGAGTTCCTTCCGAATTGCCTTCAAGTTAACACTTCTCCTTGCTAATACACTACGATCATTGATCAAAGCTCACCACAAGAGATCCTAGCATGAAACCACGTTGTCCTAAAGCCCATAAACCACTGTATTCCCTCTCAAGCACTAAAAAATATCTGAAACTGAAATGTAGAATCCATAATAATACAGAAATGCCACAAATCCTAACATCATCCGATGCAAATCTCAGATCTTTTCCTTTTACAAATATGAAAATCTTCAAATACCACATATGAAGATCAGATCCATTAGAACCTTCTCGAGAGTCATCCACCCACTTTAATCTCAAATGACCGCCAAAACAAGCCGAATGACCTATGCTCCATTAGCACACCAACACTGAAATAAGTAACCCCACCTTACCGCAATCGAATGACTCCATTTTGATAGCATATTACATCCATCACGAATAACAAACCTAAACCATTTCAATATTTCCGTATATCCACAAAGCGAATACCTCATGTATCTAGAAATTTCCTTGCTCTAGTCATCCTCAAAACCAGCCTCTTCAATCCATAACTTATCTATAAATATACCTAAGGCTGAAACTAATGAAGCACATAACCATGCAACCTAATTAACGATAGAAGACTCAACCACTTGGTTCAAATCCATAGAACATAATATCTGATAGTCCACAATACCCTTATTCCGTAACTGCCATAGTGCTGCACTATAATTCAACTAAATTCTTCATAAGCTCATGTAACACAAACCGTAAAATACCTCAAATCATCTACTAAGCTAACATACATCCTCGTGACAACCATGCAACTTCCTCAAGCAATCCCAACATAATTCGAAACTCATATAACCACAATAGAAGGAAAAATCTTCACATAATATCATAAGGATCACACAACCTATGAACATCCACAGGAGATAACACATCTACTTAGCCTCAAGCTGTTATTTCTCTACGCCCTACTATGGTCACAACCACTATGCAATAACTAAATATTTTCGAGTCTAAACTCGTCAACAAAACATAAGAATCTACTTCATCCAAAAAATGAACAACATGAAAGATCCCTCAGCACGCTCATAACTCGAGGATGTACAACACCTCAAGACAGAAATCAAGCACCCATAGTCTTTTTCACATCCCAAGCAAACTCTTCTTCTCACATCCAAGCCATCTAAACCCATTCTGCAGTCACATCATATAGATATCCAACCACTCATCGAGCCATAAATCCCACTACTAGGGACACTATCAGACATACAAGTCCAAAAGCACATACTTACACAACTGAAACTACCGAGCCCAAGCTGTAGTTTAAATCCGGCCTCAGGTCCTCTAGACTGGCCCAACACCAAAACACATAAGACACATATCACACTTCATCCATAGAATCACAAGTTGTCGATGCACAACTGATACTGAGCTCTCACATAACATACAAGTGGATGAATTGAAATCAAAGATAGAAGCTTCAAGCTGAATCAATGTCGCACAATAAATAAGGAACGATAGAAAATTCTCCTACATACCCTGTAGCCTCTCGAAGATAGATATGCACGTCATCATATAGATTTGCAACACTCTACTAGACACTTGATCATGACTCTAAGAACCCATGAACCCGACTCTAGTACCAACTTGTCACGACCCAAAATTCGGCTAGTTGTGATGGCACCTAACCTAGCCCGCTAGGTAAGCCAAATGATAGTCAACACAACTCAAATAAGAAATATAGGAGTCAATGAGTACAATAACTAAACTTTTATACAAAATCCCAAGGATTGGTAGTATAAATTATGAGCTTCTAAGACTTAGAATTTACAACACTAATACAGAATAAATACATCATATTCGAAATATACATAAACAGATTTGCAAAGCTAAAGCTATCAAGGACAAAAGACAACTATAACTAGAATGCAGGTACATCTTCAATGCCAGCTCCCACCATACACAACAACATCATCTGCAAGATCTGCACGCAAGGTGCAAAATTGTAATATGAGTGCAATCGACCCCATGTACTCAATAAGTAACAAACCTAACACCAGGTTGAAAGTAGTGACGTACTCGGAAGATTGTCAGTGTCCAACACCGATAGCTAATAACAACTCGTAATAATTTAATGAAGACAATAAAAGTAATACCTTTAAAAATATTATGCTGAACTCATCCACAGTTACGAAAAAGTAGACATGCTTTTCAAGTATAACAGTCAAGTCTAAATCTTGCCACTAGAATTATTTAAACATGAGTTTATCAAACGAAATGTATTTTTCTATATTCACAACACCAGATAAGACTTTTTGTTTACCAATTTGCACAAGGAAAGTACGTGTCTATGCCTACATGTCAATATACATGCCAAGTCATCTACTGTCATATATTGTCTAGCATGAGGTAAATACATCTTTATGTCTACCTGTCAAATCATCAAATGTCATGTTACTATCTAGTATGAGGAAAATACATATATATGCCTACATGTCAAGTAAATAATATCACAGTAATATCATCATGTACACCCACTCTCAGCACACTAAAGATGTCTGGCTCAAATCCCCACTTCATCACACATACACACACACACAAAATCACTCAGCACTTTACGGGTGCCTGGATCAAAATCCCCTCACCAAAGCACGTGTGCATATCACTGTGTCTGAGCTCACTATTGGCATGTCAGATTCCGAAGGGGTAGATCCAACCCAAGAGCTAATCATAAGCCAATATGGGTTGTTGCAGCGTGCAACACGATTTAAATAACAATAAATCCAATATGGCCTGTTGGAATGTGCAACCCGACCCAAATAACAATCCATTGAGGTGTGCAACCCGATCCAATATCAATCAATAGCCAATAGGCCTATTGGTATGTGCAACCCGATCCATACATCACTTATAAACTGGCTCTATGGCCCACATCAATCAACACCCTTTCAAGTCTCAAGGGCTCACAATCTTTTACAACTCAGTCCAAACAATATCATATATGGAAGACAACAACAACGTGTAATGTAACAATTAATTAATGTTCAAAGACTGAGGTATGATATTCAATTGAGGAATTATTGCTGAGTAAATAACTGCAGTTAAAGAAAACAACTCAAAACAGTATGAATAGTTTCATGATGTTTAAACCAAATAAACATATAAGCTAAACATGATGTCTATCACAAATTCATAGCTCAAGTAATCAAGTAAGTAAAGAAAATACGGGTATGACAAAGCATGATAGCAAAACAAGTCCGAAAATAGTCGAAAATCTACTTGGATAATGAATATACCGGTGTATGCGTGCACACCCGTTACCTAGCATATGTGTCATCCCAAAACATCTCATATAACATAGTTTCTAGGGTTAATTACCCGCAAATCCAAATTTAGATTTGTTACATTATCTAGAACAAGCTAAATCAAATAAAGAGCAAGCCAAACAATACTCTAAAAATGCCATCCCGCGTTAATCAACCTTTGAATGGATCGAAACTAGCCAAAAGCAACTCTAAAACATCAAATAATGTTAATGGAAACAAACCCAAGTGATAAAGGTTGAATCATTAATTAAATACTCAAAGTCAAAGTCAACTTGGGATCGCACTCGGAACCTGACAAAACTCATAAACTCTGACGACCCCGTTGAGTACAGGTCCAACCATACTAATTTTACTCAAATCCAGTTCTGAATCGAATTTCAAACCTCATTTAATCACTTTGGGAAAGTTTAGACAAAAATTCCCAATTTCTCTTTTAAATTTATCAATCAAATACCCAAATCAAATATATAATCATGTAATATAATTAAATCTGAGTAGAAAATACTTACCCTATTCCATATTGTGAAAATCCCCTGCAAAATTGCCCAAATATGAGCTCAATAACTCACAATGTGATAAAATGATCAAAATCTTCAAAATAGAGTACTTATATGCTTTACCCAGTAGTACCCTACGCGATCGCAGTTGTACCCTTACTAGCACAATGCATGAAATCCTACTGCCACAATTTACACTACGCGTTTTCTGCATTACCCTCGCGAACGTGATGGACACATCAACCAGAGCTTCACGAACGCTAATAAGAAATCCTCATGACTGCCATGCGTAGCTCAACAATACACGAACACATAGATCAGGATGCGAACGCGATGAAGACCTGCCTCTAACACTATGCAATCGCGGCTTCATCCTCGTGATCACGAAGAATAAATGAGCACCAGAAATCAGCAAAAACCAGTAGTGCCAAAATGGTCTGAAACGCGCACGAAACTCATCTGAGCCCCTTGGGATCCCGTCTGAACATTCCAACAAGTCCCAAAATATAACACGGACCGACCCAAGGTTTCAAATTACACATAATAACATAAAACCACGAATCACACCTCAAATCAAACTTAATGAACTTTTGAACTTCTAACTTCCAAAGATCATGCCGTGCCGAACCATATCAAATAAAATCGAAATTATCTCAAATTTTGCACACTATCGAATAATAGGAAGAAAGAAAAGAAAGACGAGAGATTAAAGGAATGGGAGAACCTATTTCCTAAGGTGAGAACTCAATCCTTGTTGACTAACATGTAGAATATCATAGATGTTAAGCTAAACACCAACCATAACTAATTATATACTTATCAAAGCACCAATTGGTGTCAAGTTAGATGACACCAATTATGAAATTTGGTCTCAAGTTATGAAATTGTAAATATCAGGCAAACACCAGTTGGGATACATAAATTGAGATCTCTCACAACCTCTTGAAACAAATCGTAGTTTCAAGAAGTGGAGAACAGAAAAACGCAGTGGTAAAGGGAAAGTTTATCAACTCTAAGGATCACGTCTAATTGGTAAATACATCATATTTCCAACAACAAAGCAGTGTGGGATTGCTACAACATATTTTGATTGTAGTGACGCCTTGCAGGTTTATGATCTCAAGAGGAAGGTGACAAGGCTCAAACAAAGTGGAGGATCTATTGAGACCTAGTACAACAACTTGCAAGGTCTATACAGAGAAAATGATTTTCATCACTCAAATTCAATGAAATGTGAAATTAATTTACAAAAGTATAACTCTATTTTATAGGAAGATAGAGTCTATAAATTTTTGGATGGATTAGATGATCGTCTTGACAAGATTCGAGGGGATGTGCTTCAACTTCAGCCATTTCCTAGAGAGGAACAAGCCTGTGCACATGTTTTTCTAGAAGATCTAAGTGTCATGACCCAAATTCCACCATACCTGTTGTCGACCAATTTTGACCCTCCCTTTTAAAATTAAATTATTTATACTTAATAATTTACATAAATATGTTAAATTTATTTTTTAATCCATAATACTTTGAAAATATTTTCTAATCCATATTACCTCTTTATATAAAAATATAATAGTAAATTAGCAACTAATAGTGTTAATCAAATATAGAACTGTAATAAAAAATAAAAAGGATTTCCAATGACAAAAAAAAAAAAAAAAATGAAAAAGGCAGAGTTTGATGTTTTGGGGCGATAGTGGAAACTTTGACACATAAGTGCAGCAATCCCTATTTTGCATAGCCCTTTATTGGGTAAAGTCAATAAAAATAGGCTGGTTGACGTTCAATTAGAATAGCCTTTGGCACTCCGAAGAAGAAAATCTTGATTGAATCGATATTTGCTCAGTGGATACAATCCGCTTATGGTAAAACTTCATATGGGTTCGATACACTTTTATCTGAAATCTTTCGCATAAACAAAAAAAGGAAATCTGATTCTAAGTTGTACATCAAAGTATACACGATGACTTTCGATTCATTACTTCAAGGAATAGAGTCGCTGCCCAACCCTGCCTATATAAAAGAAAAAGAATCAATCACTAGATCCCAAGCAATTCTTTAATACTTTTATATTAACTAATTATAAAATATATTATCTTTACTATCTTTTGAAATTATAAAATAACTATATTTTGATACACAAGTTTTATAATTAGTTCAACAGATTAATCCTTGATTTTTAATTAATTATTTTATCATTTAAATAATCCGAAATTAACTAATTAATTACAGTAATTTATAGTGTATGTGGTATTTATATTTTTACTACATTTTAATTTTGATTAATTAAGTTAATTATGTTAATTTTAAGGAGTTAAAAGCATAAAATTCTATAATTGAAAATGCTTGTTCAAACTCAAATTGGCCATTTAATAAATCAAAAGCAGCCCAAATACCAACCCAAAACCACCTAGGTCCAGAAATCAACCCCTCCATTCAATGTTAGCAATCCGCCCCACATGCGAACTAATCAAAATATGCCACGTCACTCCTCAAACCACTCACATAAGAAACACAAACACATGTGGACTGTTAATCCAATTTATCAACGGTCCGCAACTAATATCTATTTTCTCTTTTATTTTAATTTCGACCAGATTTAATCAAAACTTTTGGATTACAAGAATCCAAAGGCCACCTGTTTTTTCACATTAAATCTTTTACCAATTTTATTTCTCTGAAAAATCGAATGTTGATCAAAAGATCCAATGTCACACACTCCACCTCTCATTTTTAACCTATCAAGACCTAAGCCCTAGTTCAGTTTACCCAAACATGCCGGCCCTACTTTCCCCTTTGCCTCTCTTTTCTCTCAGATACATCAAACCCTACCAGTCTCAATCCTTGCAGAAATTTGTGGCAATGTCACTTGATTCAACTTCAAATCAACCATCCTATCACTATAATATGCGAATCGAGCTGATTATTTCCATTATCATTCTCAAAATTTAAAAGGCCAAATCAAACCCTAGACCCAAAAATGTGTTACTAAAGAATCGCATGTTCTTCCTTCATGTTTTGAAATCCGTGTCATGCATGGTCAATTTCCTTCAACATCATCATCATTATTAGTGTACAGAGGTCAAACGTAGTGACCTCTATACATTGGGGCTTTGTCCGATGGGTTTTCGTCTTCAATGACCATTCCTCGTGCCTGGGTAAATCTTTTCGTAATAACCCGGCCAGTTGTTTTGAGCTATAGCGCGCTGTTCAGTAGTGTGAGACCATGTGTAGCTTCACTTTAGGTATTATGACTTGTACGTGTGGTCAAAATTTAATTTCGATAAGTTTGGAGTTGATTTAGAGAGAAAATTCTCATTTCGGAAGCTTTAAGTTGGGAGAATTACTAAGGTGTGATTTTTGAGTAAACAACCTCGGAATGGGGATTTGAAAGTTCCGACAGGTTCGTATGATGATTTTAGATTTGGGCGTATATCCGTATCGGGTTTTGAATGACCTGGGAGCATTTCGGCACCTATTGTGGAAAGTTGACATTTTGGAAGGATTTTCTAAATTTGGGTTGAAGTGCATATCAATGGTTTTGATGTTTGGATGGGATTACGAGCCTGGTAATAACTTTGTATGGTGATTTTGGTCTTAGACATGCATCCGGATTTGGATTCAGAGGTCCGTAGAGTAATTTGGAGCATTTCGGCGGAAGTTGGAAAAGTTGAAGTTTGGAAGGCTGAGAGGTTTGACCAAGAGTTGACTTTGGTGATTTCGGGATCAAAATGTGATTTCGAGAGTTGGAATAGCTCCGTTGGGCCATTTGGTACTTTCTTGCAAAATTTGGTGTCATTCGGAGTTGGTTTGATATAGTTCAGGCGCTTGGTTGCGATTCTAGAAGTTCTTGGAGTTTATTGTGATTTTCATTTGTTATGGCATCCGATTCGTGTTCTAGAGGTTATTCCGGTGTTTTGATCATGCGAGAAAGTTCGTGTTGTGTTACGGGACTTGTTGGTGTGTTCGGACGAGGTCTCAAGTGGCTTGGGTGAGTTTCATATAGATTTAGGTTGTGTTGCGCTTGTTTTTTATGCTTCGTCGTTGTTGTTTCAAGCATAAATGGTACCATATTAAGAAAATGAGCTCCAAATTCAGTTTCTATTGAACCATTATGTCACGACCCCAAATCCTAACCGGCCGTGATGACACCTATCATGGAACTATGCTAGCCAACCCTTTCAGACTATCGATATATTTCATAATTTCCCAAAATTAGCAGATTTTAAAATAGCAGGATGAGATGAAACAAAATACACACTTCCCCAAAACCTGGAGTCAACCGTCATGAGCATCTAAGACTGTAAATACAATGTATAATATAGTGACTTGCTACAACAAAAGCCTGGAGTACAAAGGACAAAAACTATGAACTGAGGAAAAGAAAGGAGGTGAGCTGGGGACGCTGAGCAGCTGCCTTGATCCTCAAACAACACCAAGCTCGTCCGAAAATCAACTAGTGAGATGGTTCGGTACCTGGATCTGCACACAGAGGTGCAGAGAGTAATGTGAGTACGCCAACTCAGTAAGTAATCAATGTAACTAAAAACTGGAGTGTAGTGACGAGCAATTAAATCATGTAAAACCATATAATAAATGACAATGGAAATGAATAAATGAAGTCAGGTATCTACAATTCCGAATATTTCATAAAACTCCGGTTTTCATTTAAAAATCTCGTATAAAAATATTTATCCAACATTTATTATCAGAGGCTCAGTGTAAAGAAGAGTAAAAACAATATTTCATAAAATATAAGCCCCTCGGGCACAGTATTACTCACAATTAAGCCTCTCGAGCAAGCCTCTCAGTCACTCGTCACTCCACTATCAGTATCTCATGCTCTCACTTAAATAATTGTACTCAGCAAGTACCATGAATACACACAACTGCTGCGGCGGGCAGCCCGCTCCACCACCACCACCACACACACACACACACACACACTATATATATATATATATATATATATATACTGTTGCGGCGTGTAGCCCGATCCTTATAACATATGTTGCGGCGTACAACCCGGTCCATATAATAGTCGACTGCGCTCACTGGGGGTGTACAGACTCCTGGAGGGGCTTCTTCAGCCCAAGTGCTATATCTGCTGCGACGTGCAGCCCGGTCCAATATAGACATTGTTGCGGTGTACAACCCGATCCATATACAATATATATATTGTTGCGGCGTGCAGCCTGTCCCATATATAATCTATATTGCTGCGGCGTGCAGCCCGATCCATATGTAATATATAACATATATATTGCTGCAATGTGCAGCCTGTCCCATAACTATCCTCACATACTCGGCGCTCGGCCTAACACATATATATTGCTGTAGTGTGCAGCCCGATCCATAACTATCCTCATATGCTCGGCTCTCGGCCTGACCTAGTCATCCTCACAAGCCACTTTCGCAATTCATCTCAACTCACGGGACTTAGCCCAAAATAATTTTCAGAGTTTTCAAAGCAGTGTGATAACAGTGAAAATAACAACAAGTAGGAAACATGACTGAGTTCACAGATGTTGTATCAGGATAGTGGGAAAATAGTGTAAAAGTACCTCCGAGGGTCTAAACAGGTTGGGACAAGGACCCAAACATGGAAAATACCCCTGAGGGTCTAAACAGGTCGTCACAAGGTCCTAAACATGGCTCACATCCCATAAACAAGTATAAACTTCTGAAAGACAGGATGTCGTAAGGTTTCAAATCGAATACGCGGCTTAATAGTCGCTACGGGACGGACCAAGTCACAATACCTATCGGTGCATGCCCCCGCGCTCATCACCTAGCATGTGCATCACCTTATTTATGAAAACAATATCAAATGACGGGGTGTCATACCCTCAGGTTTAGAGTTACAATCGTTACTTACCTCAAAACAGCCCAAAAGTTACTCCGCGATGCGCTTGCCCCTCGAATTAGCTCCCAAATACTCCGAATCTAACAAAAATAAGATTAACAATCATCAATATACTCTAACTGAACAAAACCCAATCGAAAGATATAAATTTTGTAGCACAATTCTCGAAATTCGGTAAAATTCGAGCCCCGGACCCACGTCTCGGAGATCAATAAATTTACATCACTAGAATCCTCATTCTCCCACGATTCTATACATACCAAAAACACCACAATTTTCCATTCAAATCACCAAAAAAATTTCTAACTATTTCCTCCCATTCTTCCCAACTTTTCTACTTTAATTCCTCAAAATTTCAAGCATAATTCGTAACAAAATAACATAGAAGACCCTTGAATTCCTCCTTCAATTTACTCTCAAACAAGCTCAACCCGCCTGCAACAATGGAAGAAATGCCCAAAATTTTGCGGAGGCACTTATTTATACTTTCTATCCAGTTAATCCGTACATGCGGACCATTTTTTGCACCTGCGGACCCGCACCTATGGTCCCAGGTGCGCACCTGCGAAATCCCATTAACAGTCAAAAATCCGCACCTCCGGCTTCGCAGGTGCGGCCCATGCCTCGCACCTGCGGATTCCTCCAGCCTGGCCTCTTTTCTCACCTGCGCAAGGATCTTCGCACTTGCAGCTCCCCATCATCAGGTGCGGCCACACCAGTAAAGCAATACCAGCAGCTATTTGCTGCAAATTCCTAAGTCCAAACCTCCGCTAACCATCCGAAATTGATCCGAGCCCCTCGGGGTCGCAACCAAACATACCAACACATCCCATAACCTCATTTGAACTTAGTCGAGCCTTCGGAACACCACAAACAACGCAAAAACACTAAAATCACATCAAATTCAAGCCTATGAACTTTGAAACTTCTAAATTTCGCCAATGATACTGAAACCAACAAAAACACATCCGATTCACCTGAAAATTTGCACATATCTCCAAAATGACATTACGAACTTGCCCCAACTGCCAGAATTCCATTCCGACACCTATAGCCTATCTTTCACTACCGACCGGAAATCGCCAAAAACTAACTTTCGCCTATTCAAACCTAATTCTACACCGGACATCAAAACTTCATTCCGAACACACTCATAAGTCCCAAATCACCTAACGAAGCTATCCCAGCCATAAATTCCACATTCCAGGGTTGTTTACAACTCCCAGTTGTCTTTTTCAACTATTAGTTTAAGAGACTAAGTGTTCAATTCTCACCACGACCACTCCGAACCCGAACCAACACAACATAAATAGGATAAGAAACATATGATAAAGTAGAAATGGGGGAAACGAGGCTAATCACACGAAACAACCGGCCGGGTTGTTACATCCTCCCCCTCTTAAACAAATGTTTGTCCTCGAACGAGTCTAGAAACATACCTGGAGTCTCGAATAACTGAGGATATCTATCCCGCATCTCCCGCTCGGTCTACCAGGTGGCATCCTCCACCGACTGTCCTCTCCACTTAACCTTCACTGAAGCTATATCCTTAGACCTCAGCTTTCTGACCTAACGACCCAAAATAGCCATTGGCTCTACCTCATATGACATATCACCCTCGAGCTGAACCGTGCTGAAGTCCAAAACATGAGACGGGTTACCAACATACTTCTGGAGCATCAAAACATGGAATACAGGATGAATACTCGATAAGCTGAGAGGCATGGCAAGTCTATAAGAGACCTCCCCAACCCTCTGAAGCACCTCAAAAGGCTCAATAAACTGGGGACTCAACTTTCCCCTCTTCCCAAACCTCATAACACCCTTCATGGCTGACACCTTCAGCAGAACTTTCTCCCTAACCATGAAAGACACATCTCGGACCTTCCGGTCCGCATAATTCTTCTTCCTAGGTTGCGTCGTGCGAACCGCTCCTGAATCAATTTCACCTTACCCAATACATCCTAAACCAAGTGTGTGTCCAATATCCTAGCCTCGCCCGACTCAAACCAACCAACCGGAGATCTGCACCTCCTATCGTATAAAGCCTCATACGGAGCCATTTGGATACTCGACTGATAGTTATTATTATAAGCAAACTCTGCGAGTGACAGAAACTGGTCTCATGAACCCCCAAAATCAATGACACAGGCACGTAACATATCCTCGAAAATCTTAATAGTACGCTCCGACTGCCCGTCGGTCTGAGGATGAAATGTTGTACTCAACTCAACCTGAGTACCTAACTCCCTCTGCACGACCCTCCAAAACTGAGTTGTGAACTAAGTACCTCTGTCAGAAATGATAGAAATTGGAACCTCAAGCAATCAAATGATCTCTTTGATATAAATCCTAGCTAACCGCTCCGAAGAATAAGTAGTACCAATAGGAATGAAGTGCGCGGACTTGGTCAGTTGATACACAATAACTCATATGGAACTAAACCTCCTCGAAGTCCGTGGGAGTCCAACTACGAAGTCCATGGTAATCCGCTCCCACTTCCACTCCGGAATAAAAATCTTTAAAGCAATCAACCTGGTCTCTGGTGCTCATACTTGACCTGCTGACAGTTAAGACACCGAGCCACAAACTCAACAATATCTCTCTTCATCCGCCTCCACCAATAATATTGTCTCAGATCCTGATACATCTTTGCGGCACCCGGATGGATGGAATACCGCGAACTATGGGCCTCGGCTAGAATCAAATCTCGAAACCCATCCACATTGGGCACGCAAATCCAGCCCTGCATCCTCATGACCCCATAATCACCAATAACCATATCCCTGGCAACACCGCGACGGACCTGTCCTGAAGAACAAGCAAATGTGGATCATCACACTGGTGTTCTCTAATCTGATCATATAGAGAAGACCTAGAGGCTGCACAAGCCAATACCCGCGGGGGTTTTGATAGATCCAATCTCACCAACTAACCCGCTAAAGCCTGAACATCAAGTACTTAAGGTCGCTCTGCTATATGAAGGTAGGCTAAACTCCCCAAACTCTCTGCCCTGCGACTCAGGGCATCGGCCACTACATTGTCCTTCCCCGGATAATATAAAATAGTGAGGTCATAATCCTTGAGAAGATCCAACCACCTTCTCTGACGCGAATTCAGATCTTTCTGCTTAAGCAGATGCTACAAATTAAGGTGATCAGTGAAAATATCACAATGCACTCCATATAAATAATGACGCCAAATCTTCAAGGCGTGGACAATAGCCGCTAGCTCAAGATCGTGCACTAGAAAATTCTTCTCGTGCACCTTCAACTGTCTGGACGCGTAGGCAATCACCCTACCGTCCTACATCAAAACCACTCCGAGGCCAACTCTCGAGGCATCACAATAAACTGTATAAGAACCTAAACCCATAGGCAAAACCAACACCGGAGCTGTACTCAAAGCTGGCTTGAGATTCTGAAAGCTCTCCTCACACTCCTCAGTCCACCTGAACTGAGCACCTTTCTGGGTCAGTCTGGTCATAGGTGTTGCAATAGATGAAAATCCCTCTACGAAACGGTGATAGTACCCTGCCAAACCAAGGAAACTACGAATCTCGGTAGCCGACACCGGTCTAGGCCAACTCTGCACCGTTTATACCTTCTTCGGATCAATCTGAATACCCTCACTGGACACCACGTGCCCCGAGAATGCTACTAAAGCAAGCCAGAACTCACACTTCAAAAATTTTGCATACAATCGCTTCTCTCTCAAGGTCTGAAGCACAACTCTCAAATGCTGCTCATGATCCTCCTGAGATCGGGAATACACCAAGATATCGTCAATAAACACGATGACGAAAGAATACAGATAAGGCCGAAATACACTGTGCATAAGTGCATAAAGGTTGTTGGGGCATTGGTCAGCCTAAATGACATAACCAAGAACTCATAATTACCATACCTAGTCCTGAAAGCAGTCTTCGGGATGTCTGGCCCCCGAATCATCAACTGATGATAACCGGAACGCAAGTCAATCTTGGAAAATACCCTATCACCCTGCAATTGATCAAACAAGTCATCTATACGAGACAAGGGATACCGGTTCTTCACCGTAACACTGTTCAGATACCGATAATCAATACACATATGCATAGAACCATCCTTCTTCTTTACAAACAACACCACCGCACCCCAACACACTAGGCCGAATTAACCCCTTATCTAGGAGTTCGTGACGCTTATCCTTTAATTCCTTTAGCTCCGCTGGTGCCATATGATAATGTGGAATAGAAATAGGCTGAGTGTCTGGCACCAGGTCAATACCGAAATCAATGTCCCTATCAGGTGGCATGCATGGCTGGTCTACAGGAAACACATCCGGAAAGTCACGGACCACAGGATCCGAATCAATAGCGGGAGTCTCACTACTGACACAAAATCCAGATACGATAAACACCCCTTCTTAACCATACGCTGAGCCTTCAAGTAGGAAATTACCCTGCTAGGCACATAATCAAAAGAACCTCTCCACTAAACCCTCGGAGGTCCTGGCATAGCTAAGGTCACGGTCTTAGCGTGACAATCAAGAACAACATGACACGGAGATAACCAGTCCATGCCCAATATCACATCAAAATCAACCATGTTGAGCAACAGTAGGTCCACTCGGGTCACCAAAGCCCCAATAGATATCACACACGACTGGTACACACGATCCACAACAATAGTATCGCCCACCAGAGTCGATACATGAACAGATGTAATTAAAGATTCACGGGGCATATCCAGAAAATGGGAAAAATATGAAGAAACATAGGAATACGTAGAACCAGGGTCAAATAAAGCCAAAGCATCTCGGCAACAGACTGAGATAATACCTGCGATCATTGCATCAAAGGCTATAGGATCTTGCCTAGATGGAAAGGCATACATATGGGCCTGACCTCTACCTACTCGACCTCCCCCTCTAGGGCGGCCTCTAGCTGACTGACTTCCACCCCTAGCTGCCTGGGTGGGTGGTGAAATAACTGGAGCTAAAGTCGAAGGTTGGATCCTCAGCTGAGATGGACCTCCAAGAAGATGAGGAAACTTCCTCCTCATATACCCAAACTCTCCACACTCATAACAACTCCCTGGAGCTGGAGACTAGGACTGAAAAGAACCCCTGGCACCAGAATGGCCACTAGGAGAACCATGCATAGAAGAACCCTGAACTGATGGTGCTCAAGTTGCATTTTGGGCTGGAAAGGCACTGAAGGAAGAACGACCTGGTTGAAAACTGCGGGGACCATGCCCCGAAGATGTACCACTATAGGCTAGGCAGCCTGGCCGAGGAGGCTTAAATGAATGGCCTCTACCATGCTGAAATTACCCCCTAGAAGGAGCACCACTAGAACCACCTGATCCACGAGGCCTCTTGGCCTCCCTCTCTACTCGTTCCTAGCGGCTAACCGACTCAATATATCGAGCAATATCAAAAACCTGCTCGAAGGTAGCACTTGATACTCTCTCCCGAGTCATAAAAAGGCGGAGCTGATTAGTGAGGCCATCCATGAACCTCCTAATCCTCTCCCTATTAGTACGGACCAACTCGGTGGAATAATGAGCCAACTTCGAAATTGCATCTCATACTGCATCACTGATAGCTCCCCCTGACGCAGCTGCTCAAAATGCATGCGTTGCTCCTCCTTGTGTGACTGGGTACATACTTCTCCAAGAAGATAGTGGAGAACTGCTGCCAGGTGAGGGGTGCTGAACAAACAGGCCTACGTCTCTCAAAAGACTCCCACCAAGTGAAAGCAGCACCAGAAAACTGAAAAGCAGCAAACGAGACCCCACTGGTCTCCAAAACCCCGGTAGTACGCAGCATCCTGTGACACTTATCCAGGAAACCCTGGGCATCCTCGCCCTCAGCACCACTGGATGTCAGAGGCTGTAGTCTACAAAATCTCTCCAGTCTATGCTGCTCTTCCTCTGGCATAGACGGAACAACGAAGTCCTGAACTTGAGCAACCGGTTGCGCTGGAACCACCCCTAGTTTCCGATGGCCCTGAGTAACCTGCTCAGGTGTCCGGGCAACTGGAGCCTGACTTCCGCCCCACGGACTGAGAGGTAGTGACAACTGCCTGAGCAAGGGTGGTACACACAGTCAAGATCTGAGCCAAGGTCTCTTGAAGACCAGGAATAACAATAGACATTGTCGGTGCCTAGCATGTCCCGCTGGAGCATCTGTGGCGGGAATCTGATCTTGAACAGTATGGGGATCAACTAGAACTGCCCTGGCTACTGCACGGCTGCCCCTACCTCTACCACGGCCTCGACCGCGACCTCGAACTCTCGATGGTCTAGCTGGTGGCTGATAACCCTGATCTGTGAGAGAAGGAAACAACAGAAGTTTAGATTTTTCCAGAATCAACAAAATGGCACGACAAATTTCAAGAAAAATGAGATCGTTTCTAAGGGTTTCGCAGCCTCTCGAAGATAAGTACAGACGTCTCTGTACCGATCCGCAAGACTCTACTAAACCTGCTCATGACCGTTGACTCCTATGAAACCTACGCTCTAATACCAACTTGTCATGACCCGAAATCCTAACCGGCCGTGATGGCGCCTATCATGGAACTAGGCTAGCCAACCATTTCAGACTACTAATATATTTCATAATTTCCCAAAATTAGCAGATTTTAAAATAGCAGGATGAGATGAAACAGAATACACACTTCCTCAAAACCTGGAGTCAACTGCCAAGAGCATCTAAGACTATAAATAGAATTTACAATATAGTGACTTGCTACAACAAAAGCCTGGAGTACAAAGGACAAAAACTATGAATTGAGGAAAAGAAAGGAGTTGTGCTGGGGACGCTGAGCAGCTACCTCGATCCTCGAACAACTCCAAGCTCGTCCGAAAATCAACTAGTGAGATTGTCCGATACCTGGATCTGCACACAGAGGTGCAGGGAGTAACGTGAGTACGCCAACTCAGTAAGTAATCAATGTAACTAAAAACTTGAGTGGAGTGACAAGTAATTAAATCATGTAAAACCATATAATGAATGACAGTGGAAATGAATAAATCAAGCCAGGAATCTACAATTCCGAATATATCATAAAACTCCGGTTTCCATTTATCTCGTATAAGAACATTTATCCAACATTTATTATCAGAGGCTCAGTGTAAAGAAGAGTGAAAACAACATTTTCATAAAATATAAGCCCCTCGGGCACAATATTACTCACAATAAAGCCTCTCGGGCAAGCCTCTCAATCACTCGTGACTCCACTATCAGTATCTCATGCTCTCACTGAAACACTCGTACTCAGCAAGTACCATGAACACACAGAAATGATGCGGGGGGCAGCCCGCTCCACCACACACACACAGATATATATATATATATATATCTGTGTGTGTGTGTGTGTGTGTGTAGTTCGAATAAGGGAAGACTTAATAACTAACATTTAGTTAATTTTAAAGTTCTAAATATTAGAAGAATAATTAAGTTACGATTATATCCAATATAAAATCTAATTTTAAAGGGTGTTGAAACTTGTTTCACTAATTGTATTTACGTTATGATTAAGTTTTAAATTGTCTTGATTTTTTTTTATGTAGCTAATATCCATGTTTTAATTATAGATTCGTCATAATTGCCGTCAATGTATGTTCAACGAGTTTGGAACTAAAACAGATATTATACAACTTTCTTTAACAAATTTTTTTAGTAGGTTTTGAATTCCTTATTTCGTATGGTAATTGCAATGTTATAAAAGTTTAAAAGATATTAGAACTCCATACATAGTTTAAATTTAAAAAAATGTTTTAATATGAAAAGTTTTATGTGATTTCAAAGCCGTAAAGGTATGAGGAAAATAATGACTTAGTTGATGTAAAACTCTTAAATATCAGGGAGAGTAATTTAATTACTTTTGTCCTATGTAAAACTTATTTTAAAGAGGTAAAAAAGGCGAACGATATTTCACTAAGTGCCTTCGTGCTTTTAATATAGTATATATATAATATATAGATATAGATTACTACTGAGAATAAAATAAGAAAATGTTCTGAATATTTAGAATAACAAATAATTTGAGATAACTATTTAAAAATCACGATATAAGAAAGTATTATATCATATAAGCACATGTGTACTTAACACACTGTTAAAGTAGATCAGAGTTGCGTAAAACTCCACGTCCAGTTGTGAGTTATCAAAAAGCCTTTTGTGATCCCAACGCGACATAAAAAGAGAACAGAGCTTGAACTTCTATGCANTGCGGCGTGCAGCCCGATTCATATAATAGTCGACTGCACTCACTGGGGGTGTACAGACTCCTGGAGGGGCTCCTTCAGCCCAAGCGGTATATCTTCTGTGGCGTGCAGCCCGATCTAATATATATATTATTTCGGCGTGCAACCCGATCCATATACAATATATATATTGCTGCGGCGTGCAGCCGGACCCATATATAATCTATATTGTTGCGGCATGCAGCTGATCCATATGTAATATATAACATATATATTGATGTGGCATGCAGCCCATCCCATAACTATCCTCACATAGTCGGCACTCGGCCTAACACGTATATATTGGTGCGGCGTGCACCGTGATCCATAACTATCCTTACATGCTCGGCTCTCGGCCTAAACCAGTCATCCTCACAAGCCACTTGGGCAATTCATCTGAACACACGAGACTCAGCCCACAATACTTTTCAGAGTTTTCAAAGCAGTGTGATAACAGTGAAAATAACAACAAGTAGTAAACATGACTGAGTTCACAGATGTTCTATCAGGATAGTGGGAAAATAGTGTAAAAGTACCTTCGAGGCTTTAAACAGGTCGGCACAAGGCCCCAAATATGGAAAATACCCCTGAGGGTCTAAACAGGTCGGCACAAGGCCCCAAACATGGTTCGCAGCCCATAAACAAGTATAAACTTCTATAAGACGGGATGTCGTAAGGTTTCAAATCGAATACGCAGCTTAATAGTCGCTACGAGACAGACTAAGTCACAATCCCAATCGATGCACGCCCCTACGCCCGTCACCTAGAATGTGTGTCACCTTATTTACCAAAATAATATCAAATGACGGGGTGTCATACCCTCAGGTTTAGAGTTACAATCGTTACTTACGTCAAAACAACACAAAATCTACTCCGCGATGCGCTTGCCCCTCGAATTGGCTCCCAAATCCTCTGAATCTAACCAAAATCAGATTAACATCATCAATAAATGCTAACAGAACAAAACCCAATCGAAAGATATAAATTTTAACACAATTCTCGAAATTCGGCCAAATCCGAGCCTCGAGCCCACATCTCGAAATTCAATAAAATTTACAACACTAGAACCCTCATCCTCCCACGATTCTATACATACCAAAAACACCACAATCAGACAACAATTGCCCACTCAAATCACCAAAAGAATTTCCAAAATTTTCCTCATTCTTCCAAACTTTTGTACTTTAATTCCTTAAATTTCAAGCCTAATTCGTAAAAAAATAACATAGAAACGAGTTTTTAATCCGGGAAACTTACCTCCACTGAAGACCCTTGAATTCCTCCTTCAATTTTCTCTCAAACAAGCTCAACCCGCATGCAACAATGGAAGAAATGCCCAAAATTTCGCGGAGGCACTTATTTATACTTTCTGTCCAGTTAATCCGCACCTGCGGACCATTTTTCGCACATGCGAACCCGGACCTACGGTCCCAGGTGCGCACCTACGAAATCCCACTAACAGTCCAAAATTCGCACCTGTGAGTCCCTTTCCACACATGCGTCTTTGCAGGTGCGGCCCATTCGTCGCACTTGCGGATTCCTCCAACCTGGCCTCTTTTTGCACCTGCGCAAGGACTTCGTACCTACGGCCATTGTACCTGCGGCTCCCCATCCGCAGGTGCAACCACATAAGTAAAACAACACCAGCAACTATTTGCTGCAAATTTCTAAGTCCAGACCTCCGAACCATCCTAAATCGATCCCGAGCCCCTCGAGGTCCCAACCAAACATACCAACACATCCCATAAACTCATTCAAACTTAGTAGATCCTTCGAAACACAAAAAACAACGCAAAAACACTAAAATCACATCAAATTCAAGCCTATGAATTTTCAAACTTCTAAATTTCGCTAATGATACCGAAACCAACCAAAACACATCCGATTCACCAGAAAATTTGCACATATCTCCAAAATGACATTACGAACCTGCTCCAACTGTCGAAATTCCATTCCGACCCCTATAGTCCATTTTCCACCACCGACTGAAAATCGCCAAAAACTAACTTTCGCCAATTCAAGCCTAATTCTACACCGGACATCAAAACTTCATTCCGAACACACTCCTAAGTCCCAAATCACCTAAAGAAGCTATCTGAGCCATAAATTCCACATTCCGGGGTCGTTTACAAATAAGTCAACTCCCAATTGACTTTTTCAACTATTACTTTAAGAGACTAAGTGTCTCAATTCTCACCAAGACCACTCCGAACCCAAACCAACACAACATAAATAGGCTAAGAAACATATGATAAAGTAGAAATGGGGGAAACAGTTCTAATCACACAAAACGACCATCTTGGTCATTACACATTAGATCTTTATCGTAATTATAGAGCCATAGAAAAAAGAATTGTCGAATTTGGACATCGTATGAGGGAGTTATGCTCATTTCAGTGTTGGGGAGACAACTAGTTTCTGGTGTGGTCGCAATTGCGAACATTTCTATCGCAATTGCGAACAGTTCTATCACAATTGCGATGCCTAGTTTGCAATTGCGAATTTTTCGTCACAAATGCGACCTTTTCCAGCCATGTTCTTGTTCGCAATTGCAAAGGCTTTTTCTCTTTTGCTATGGTTCGCAATTGCGAGCCCTGGATCGCAAATATTTTCAGCTTGTTTTCAGTTGTTTAATTCAGGTTTTTGCTTCATTTTATCATATTTTGAAACTTAGGTCCGAGAGAGGGAGATTTTGGTAGAGGATTTTCGTATCAAATCATTGGGTAAGTGCCTCTAGCAAATTTTTAATTATATTTTGTGATTATATCTTAAATTTAACTTCAAAATTCATGGGAATCTAAAGGAAAATTTGGGGAAAATTGTAAAATCTTTCAAAATGTAAAATGAAGATTTGAAAGATGAATTGGATCGGAATTTGATAATTTTTGTATGGTTGAACTTGTATCGGAATGGGTGTTCGAGTTTTACAAATTTTATCGAGTTCCGAGGTACTGCTCGTGGTGTTGACTTTAGTTAACTTTTTGCAAGTTGTATAAGGACCATAGATTTTTTAATTTAAATCATTTTCTCTTGCATTATTTGATGTATTTAAGTCGTCTTTGGCTATATTGAGCCGAGCGGTGGTGAATTAGTAAAGGAAAAGCTAAATTGAGTATTGAGTCAGCCGAATTGAGATAAGTCTCTTGTCTAACTCTGTGAGGGGGAAACTACCCCTAGGTGATATAATAAATATGTTTAACTCATTGCGGGGGCTACGTACATACAAGGTGACGAGAGTCCGTACGTAGTTAGACTCATGTTATTGTCTGGGTAGACTTAGGTTCACACCATTCTATACTTGCATTATAGGGATTATATTTGCTCGCTTAAATTCTTTCATTTCGCATTATGACTTGAGATTAGACATGTGTAAAGTGATAGACTCGCTATTGCAGAGACTTCACGAGTTTCATGATTTTTCATGGAACAATTGTACTCCTCTTGTGAAATATTTTCCGCGAGATATATATGTTTCATTGAAAGGTTTTTCTTTAAAGAAATTATAACGCACACGTTTATTAGTAAGTGGGGTCAAGTACCCGTTAAAGCTTCTTATTCTAATGGGATCAGAACATTCGCCTCGGCAAAATTTATGTACTACATTCTAATGGGATCGGGCCGTTCACCTCGGTCGGATTTATGTACCACACTCTCATGGGAGCAGGCCGTTTGCCTCGGCAATTTAATAGATTCATATATGGTTCGTGTCGTTTGACCCCTGGCAGTGCACAAATTATGATGGAATCGGGTCGTACGCCTCGGCATTTCTATAAAAATATCCTCATGAATTCGTGCATAATATTTGGCCATAAGTTAGTGTATCTGTGAGTTGTTTTTCCTGGTTTTAAGTATAACGACCCATTATGGTGAGGTCTACTATATATATACATATACATGCTCCATGTGAGGAGGAATTTGCTAATTGAGAGCTTGAGCTTATTATAAAGAGAGGAATCGTACCACGTATTATTTCTTGTCTATTTCATTTACTTGCTCTGCTTTATATTTTTTCACCTCTTTGTTGTACCTGATATTATTGGACCTATAGTGAGTGTCGATGTCGACCCCTCGTCACTAATTCTTCGAGGTTAGGCTAGATACTTACATGGTACACGTTGATTTACGTACTCAATCTACACTTGCTTTACATTTTTGTGCAGGTACATTATGTCTGGTAGTCCTTTGGGCATGGAGGCACGGATGATGCGGAGACTTACCGCGAGATGCATTTCATGTTACGATCCGCAACCGGCAGAGTTTCCTTCAGAGTTTTTTTCCTGTCTAATTTGTGTCCTCGACAGATGCTGTATTTTATTTTACTTCTTAGTTGACGCTCATTCACTTGTGACACCAGGTTTTGGGGGTGCTTCGGGTTATTCATTATTGGAATTTGAGAAATATTATCATTCACTTTGAAAATCCCATTTTGTATTACATAATAAACAAAATTCTTATTTCAAATACTAATATGAGTAACCAATATAATAATATTATTGGCTTTCCTGACAGTGGTGTTAGGCGCCATTACGACCTTTAAAGAATTTCGGGTCGTTACAACATGGTATCAGAGCGCTAAGTTGGCTTAGGTCTCACGAGTCATGAGCGATTCTAGTAGATTCTTGCAGATCAGTACGGGGACGTCTGTACTTATCTTTGAGAGGCTACAAGGCTATTATAAGAACTTCCCTTCTTGATTCCTCATCGTGTGATTTGATTCCTTTGAGGCTTGTTCCTATATCTAATTCCTATTCAATATTATGTGACGTGAAGCGCTTGTTATCAATTGGAAATCAAGGAATTTTAATGGTACTACAAATGTTTCTTGCGGAAGGATCTTTTGTTATTTCGACTCAGTAGTTGTGTTATCAATGGTCTCGAGGATGGGTGCAGATTGCTATGATTTTCAGACGTGTTATCACACATTGTTAGTGCAATGGTAGGGTGCTTGTTTATATGTTGAGGTAGTGAATGAGTTGAAAGGAGGATTTTCGGTGCATGATTTAGGGGTTCCACATTTAAATCTAGTGGAGGAAACACAACCGATCTATGAATGCTCAGGCTTTGTCGATAGAGTAGCGAGACTTGATACCCCCGAGTGTATTGGGTTTCTCATTTTGATGTGGTGTCTTCTTTCTTGTTGGAACACATCATAGTTCGCCGGTGTTTATGGTCTTCTTTTATTTTTGGCCTTCGGGGCAAAGTGTTGTGAAATGGTGCATGAGGAATAGTTGTCAAAGATAACAGTGTGTAGCGGTTTAGAATTGAATCGGTTTTTCTAATTATGATGGCTCGAGAAAGAGGATATTTTAGGAGGTTTAGAGTTGGTAGCGACTCATTTGTTCAGGTGCTACATGTATGGATTTGATTTGGGGCAATGTTCGGGCAGTGAAGTATGAGAAAGGGCATGGCGGGAGGTGTCTCACAGTGGTTGGATTACCAATAGGTTAAGTTTCAAAAGCCAAGGTCGAGAAGTTCCTTAAAGGAGAGGGTTTAACCAAAATGGGAGAGTGGCAGAGTAACATGTGGATTTTGTGGTAGGATAGCCCCATGCCTTGAGGAAAGTTTAGAGCAGCTTAGGAATCATGATGGACAGTGACTAAGTCCATGGATTTTATTTGGATGCAACATGACTTCGAGTTTTGAATGCATTGTTGGGCTTTCAATTGATATCGATGGGAAAGAAGGAATTCTTGGTGGGTCCCACGGTTATGTAATTGTATCTTCAAGCTAAGTGGGGAGCCCCATCGTCTACGGTTGGGTCGTGTGGTTGTCTTCAGGTTATCAGTGTATTGGTAGGTTATTATGACTCAGAACAGAAAACATCAGAGGTAATTCGAGCAAAGGATTTGAGGAATGTCTCTTATATTTGGGCTTTATCGAATCATGTGCAGGTTTTGGGAAGATTCAGAATTTATGCTTCTTGTGGATGTGATGAACATGGAAACAAATTTAGCTGGTTGTTTCTATAAGAAAGTGTTCATGTGCTAGCAGAGCATCGGAGTTGGTTATATTCGGGACCGAGTTAGAGTGGGTGACTCTCAACAACGGTCCTAGTGGGTTCCAGACTTTAAGCGCAGTGCCTAAAGATTTCAGGCCCGTAGGTGTTGTTAAGGATCGAGTTTTTGCAGTAGGTTGTGAATGGGACTTGGAGTGTTCTATATTATCATCGGTCTGAACATTTGAAAAACAGGAAAAAAAAACTTCCGATTCATAAAAGATTTATCAGGATGGGCGTACCAATTGAAGATGCGAAGGTTCACGCAAGGAGGGCATGAGATGGTTCGTGGGTTTTGAGACATCGTGGTCTCGTGAAATGAGGTCAATCAGGATTACTGAGGGCTGGGTTCGTTATATTTCGAATAGAGATATTATTATTTCTAAAGCAAGTCTGGAGTAAATTTAGAGAAGTCGAATCAGTTAGCAATGGTTGAATAGGCGTGGTGGTGGCAACAGTCAGTTCCTTTAGCGTGTTAAGTTATACACGTGATTTGTGGCGATATATGTGAGGCTTGATGGCCGCCGTAATTGATTTTAGTTGGAGGCATTCGATTATTATTGCTTGTTATGTGTAGATAGATCCTGGAAGAGTTATGTTGGTTTAGGTCACTGCTAGAGGATTGTATTTTCTACAGTTATGGGAATTCAGTCGCGTGGTTCTATGGTTATACTGAAATGAGTTAAGTGAAAGGTTCCTATATGATGAAGTGTGTATCCTACTAGTGGTTAAGGAGTTATGATGAAATTCTTCTACTCTCGCGTATTGGCATGTTAGGTGTAGTGAGCGGCTTGGGAATCTGAAGTCGAGGATCAAGGTTGCAGTTTGGGTCGACGAGAACGTCAAGAGATTGGATGAGCAAGAAAGTATTAAGATGGTTAGAGTAAGCTGGTATTGTCTTTAGCAACACATGAGGACGGTGTCCTGTGTAAGAGACTTTGTGCGCTGATTTATGGATTCTTAATTTGCTTTATAACATTAGCGTGGACGATGTTATGGATGTGCAGTGTTGTCACCTAGTGCGGAAAGTCGTGGGAACGTATCCCACAGGAAGATTGTATAATTGTGACATGTATTCACTTGATTGATTAAATATTGAAACCAAGTATTGAGATTGTGGTACTATCACTAATGTGAGAGTTTATGCCCGAAGGGCGCTTTATTCAGTTGGTTGTAAATTATGAAAGTTTGTTCTGGATTCGACAACTGATCTGGTGTCATGAAAAAAAAGGTTATTGTGGGTCCTTGAAATGTCATTGGCCTAGTATGGTACGATTAGAATCGGCTTGAGATCCGTGGGTGGATCTAAATGTGAGGGTGTGCCCTATATCGGACCGGATGTGTTCATTTCAGCATGGTATTATTTGCGGAGGAGTCTTCAGGCCTTGGATGTTATTTCTATTGTCAGCTATTCCATGTAATCTATATTATGCAAGGTGGGTTATAAGGTGGCTTGATTATTCCACATGTGATGTGATCCCATGCGGTTTGTGGTGTTATATGAGCAAGATGTCTTTCGAGATGCAGGTCATTCATTGCACTTTAGCTGTTCTTGGGTTTTGTAGAGTATGACGCTATCCATCTCCCGAGGGTTATATATGTTTTCACTTGGTGTGTTTGTGGTTGACATTCAGGTATTTTGTAGGCATGGTCATTCTTGCTCGATAAGTATTTCCTTATAGATTATTGTGTGTGGATCGGGTGGAAAGACGCCACGGGTTTGTTTTTCGGATCGGCTAGCACGCCGCCACGGTATCATGTGTGGATCGGGTTGCACGCCGCAACAACGTGATGTTGAGTACAATTCCCTATATCTGTTCTTGTGTGTTTAGTTTCTCACTTTCTGGGGAAGATTCATAACATCTTTTCAGCGGTTTAATCAATTATGTGGGTTGAGTAGTTCGTTACAAAGTTCATTTTTCTTATGTCTCATGTTCAAGTTATGGCTTATTGGCACATTGATGGCGGCAAATGAGATCTTAGATGGTGTTTGTGGTGGCTTATTGCTGGAATGACTTATACTGGGTGAGACGAGATTATTTGACTTGGGATCGGCGCAATCGAATTTATATAAGGCACATTAAAGGGTAAATATCGTTATTTAGTCAAGAATGAGGTAATGGTTCTTGTCGGGAGGAGAGACTCCGTGAATTTTGATTCGGTAGGTGTTTATGAGTTCTACACATATTTTCTGTCGTGGAAGCATTTCGGGAGTTGAAGCAAGGCTTATATTTGTCATGAGGTATTGTACGAGCTTCAGGTTAGTGGAAATTTTAGCTATTGTTCTTGGGAAGGATTTGCCTTCGGTAAATGAGTTATACGGTGCATGGTATGAATTCAATAAGTGTATGTGATCGTGTTTCGTGCAGTATGTGGTGATTGATACGGTGTTCGTATGCTGGAAACAGGCCTAGTGGGGAATTCCGGATGTTGGAATTTGGCTCTAAGTCTTATTTGACTAAATAGAAGGGAGGATCTTCAGACTGGTTCGAGCCAATGTGCTCAACTGGGTTGTGGTAGCACGAGTAAGTGCTCAAGGGGTTAAACAATGATTTCGGACAACCTTAGGGCAGTTCTTAGTACGTTTGATGACGAACGTATGTTTAAGTGGGAGAGAATGTAACGATCCGACCGGTCATTTTGAGCTCTAGCATGTTGTTCAGTAGTTTGACACCATGAATAGCTTCACTTAAGGTATTTTGACTTGTACGTGTGGTCGGAATTGAGTTTCGGGAAGTTCAGAGGTTATTTAGAGAGAAAATTCTTATTTCAGAAGCTTTAAGTTAGGAGAATTCACTAAGGTGTGATTTTTGATTTAATGACCTCGGAATCAGGATTTGAAAGTTCTAGTAGGTTCGTATGATTATTTTGGACTTGGGCGTACATCTGGATCGGGTTTTGGATGACCTAGGAGCATTTCGGCGCGTATTAGGAAAAGTTGGAATTTTAGATGTCCGGGTGGGATTCTGAGCCTAGGAATAACTCCCTATGGTGATTATATTCTTAGGCATGCGTCCAAATTTGGATTCGGAGGTTCGTAGGGTAATATGGAGCATTTCGGTGAAGGTTGGAAAAGTTGAAGTTAGGAAAAGTGAGAGGTTTGACCAAGAGTTGACTTTGGTGATATCGAGGTCGGAATGAAATTACGAGAGTTGGAAAAGCTCCGTTAGGTCATTTGGTACTTTCCTGCAAATTTTTGTGTCGTTTGGAATTGATTTGATATGGTTCGGACACTTGGTTGCGATTCTAGAAGTTCTTGAAGTTCATTGTGATTTTCATGTGTTTTGGCATCTGATTCATAGTTCTAGACATTTTTTCGGTGTTTTTATCATACGAGTCTGTTTGTGTTGTGTTATGGGACTTGTTCGTATGTTCGGAAGAGATCTCGAGTGGCTTGGGTGAGTTTCGGATAGGTTTAGGTTGTGTTGCGCTTGTTTTTGATGCTTCGTTGTGTTTGCTCAAGCATAAATGGTAACACATTAAGAAAATGAGCTCCAAATTCAGTTTCTGTTGAACCATTAGATCTATCGTAATTACGGAGCCATAGCAAAAATAATCGTCAAATTCGGACATTGTATGAGGGAGTTATGCTCATTTCCATGTCGGGGAGACTGATGGTTTCTAGTGTGGTCACAATTGCGCACATGTCTATCGCAATTGCGATGCCTGGTTCACAGTTGCAAAAATTTTTTCGCAAATGCAACCTTTTACGACACTATTCTTGTTCGCAATTGCGAAGGCTTATTTGATTTGGTGAGGGTTTACAATTGCGAACCCTGGATCGCAAATGTGACATCTGCCGCTTGTTTTGAGCTGTTTAATTCAGGTTTTTGCTTCATTTTATCATATTTTAAACCCTAGGTCCGAGAGTGGCTATTTTGAGAGAGGAATTTCGTATCAAATCATTGGGTAAGTGCCTCTAACCAATTTTCATTTATATTTTGTGATTATACCTTAGATTTAACATCAAATTTCATGGGAATCTAAAGGAAAATTTGGGGAAAATTGTAAAATCTTTCAAAATGTAAAATGATGATTTGAAGGACAAATTCGTATTGGAATTTGATAATTTTGGTATGGTTGAACTCGTATCGGAATGGTTGTTCAGTTTTATCGGGTTTCGAGGTGTGGGCTCGAGGAGTTGACTTTTTGGAAGTTATATAAGGATCGTAGCTTTGTTAATTGGAATTGTTTTCTCTTGCATTATTTGATGTATTTAAGTCGTCTTTGGCTAGATTGAGCCGAGCGGTGGTAAATTGGTAAAAGGAAAAGCTAAGTTGAGTATTGAGTTGGACAAATTGAGGTAAGTCTCTTGTCTAACTTTTTGAGGGTGAAACTACCCCTAGGTGATATAATAAATATGTTTAACTCGTTGCGGGGGCTACGTACGTACGCGGTGACGAGAGTCCATACGTAGTTAGGCTCATCTTATTGTCCGGGTAGACCTAGGTTCACACCATGATATACTTGGTCTATAGGGATTATCTTTGCTCGCTTAAATTATTTTATTCCGCACTATGACTTGAGACTATACATGTGTATAGTGATAGACTTGCTATTGTAATAACTTCACGAGTTTCATGATTAGTCATGGAACAATTGTACTCCTCTTGTGAAATTCTTTCCGCGATATATATATGTTTCATTGAAAGATTTTTTGTTAAAGAAATTATAGCTCACGTTTATTCGTGAGTGGGGTCAAGTACCCGTTAAAGCTTCTTATTCTAATGGGATCAGGCCGTTTGCCTCGGCAGGATTTATGTACCACACTCTAATGTGAGCGGGTAGTAAGCCTCGACAGTTTAATAGACACATATATGGTTCGTGTTGTTCGACCCTTGGCAGTGCACAAATTATGATGGAATCGGGCCGTACACCTCAGCATTTGTATAAAAATATCCTCATGAATTCGTGCGAAATATTTGGCAATAAGCTGTGTATCTGAGTTTTTTTTGACGTAGTCTGAAGTATAACGACCATTATGGTAAGGTCCACTATATATATATACATATACATGCTCCGCGTGAGGATGTATTTGCTAATTGAGAGCTTGAGGCTATTTTAAAAAAGGGAATCGTACCACGTATTATTACTTGTCTATTTCATTTATTTACTCTGCCTCATAGTTGTTCACCTGTTTACTGTACCTGATGTTATTTGACCTATAGTGAGTACCGCTGTCGACCCCTCGTCACTACTCCTCCGGGGTTAGGCTAGATAATTACTGGGTACACATTTATTTACGTACTCATACTACACTTGCTGCATATTTTTGTGCAAGTGCATTATGTCTGGTGGTCCTTTGGGCACAGAGGCCGGATGATGCGGAGTCTTACTGCGAGCTGCATTTCGTGTTACACAGCCGGCAGAGTCTCTTTCAGAGTTTTTTTCCTGTGTAATTTGTGTCCCTGACAGATGCTGCATTTTATTTTACTTCTTAGTTAACGCTGATGCACTTGTGACACAGGGTTTTTGAGGTGCTTAGGGGTTATTCATCATTGTAATTTGAGAAATATTATCATTCACTTTGAAAATCCATTTTGTATTATGTAATTAAATAAAATTCTGATTTCAAATACTAATACGAGTAATCAATATAATCATCTATTGTTGGCTTGCCTGATAGTGGTGTTAGGTGCCATCACGATCTTTAATGTATATTGGGTTGTGACAACATGGTATCAAAGCTCTAGGTTTTCTTAGGTCTCACGAGTCATGAGCGAGTCTAGTATAGTCTTGTGGATCGGTATGGAGACGTCTGTACTTATCTTAGAGAGGCTACAAGGCTATTAGACACACTTCCCTTCTTGATTACTCATCGTACAATTTGATTCCTTTGAGGCTTGTGCCTTTATCTCTTTCCTATTCAATCTTATGTGAGGGGAAGCGCTTGTTATCAATTGGGAATCAAGGAATTTTAATGGTACTACAGATGTGGTGCAAGATATTTCTCCCTACGCATTCGAGCAAGTCATTATCGTCTTCTTGCAGAAGGATGTTCTGTCATTTCGGCTCGGTAGCTATGATTTCAATGCTCTCGAGGCCGGGTGAAGATTGCTATGATGTTCAGACGTGTTATCGCAAATTGTTAGTGCAATGGTAGGGTGCTTGTCTATGTGACGAGATAGTGAATAAATTGAAAGGAGGATTTCTCGGTGCATGATTTAGGGGTTCCACATTTAAATCTAGTGGGGGAAAGACAACCGGTCTATGAATGCTCATGCTTTAGTCTATAAAGTAGCGAGACTTGATATTCTTGACTGTGGTGGTATTCTCATTTTGATGTGATGTCGTCGTTCTTGTTAGTGCAAAGATATATGCTTGCAGCGCATATTTTTATTTGCAGGTAACCTGATTAGCAACCATTACCCCAACGGAAGCAATCCTGCTCCAGTTCCTTCATACTATTTCTAACCTAACCACTCACCATAACCATTTCACCTATTCGAAACCTTATATCCATTCTTGTGATAACTCCATTGGTATATTTCACTGGTGAATCAAGAACTACACACGACCTGATTCCTGTAAAACTAGGGATATGTAGGTAGCTCGAAAATCGGAGTGCGGCCTATATCTCTCAAATCGCCCTATGCGGTCAAAATTGGCCATCATATCTTCACTCGACAACTCTTTCATCCTTCCCGAGTAAAGAGGGGCAACTGTTGATACCATTTTTTTCCTATAATATTTCCAAAATGCATATATACTTTCAAAAAGAATGCATGAGCATCAGTTAGTATTTTTCCATAATTTTCTATAATTTTAAAAGATTTTAAATTAATTTATTCCATCATTTTATTATCTATATAATTATTAACTGCATCACAAATATTTTTATAATAATTTTATTTCTTAATTTTTATCATTTATATTTAGATTAAGCTTTAGTTATTTTATGCATAATTATATTTACATTTGTAGGTTATAATTGTGATAACTTTGCAATAATAACCCATGTGTGCATAATTACTTGATTTTACACGAAAATGAAATTTTATATTTTTATAATATGAAGTAATTATTTTGAATCATTTTCATACACAAATAGCATTTTTATCATTTATTAGCTATTTCTATAAATTATTTTATCAAATTAATTGGATATTTAACAAATAGCCTCTTTTAAACTAATTTTCGGACCCAACCCAATACCCCAACCAGCCCAATACCCTAACCTTACCCATAACCCAAACCCATAACCCAAACCCATAACCATGATCCATACCCGCCCTAATCCAGGTTCAATCCTGGCCGTTGGTCTCAACAGATCAACAGACTAGGATTTACTTTCCATTTTTATTAAGCAAACGACCCCAAACCCTAACCAGTCTCTCAAAATAGCCGCCCATAAATCCCTTCCACCTCTCTTCTCTCTCAACCTTCCCCTAACCTTAACCCGCCGTCACCTGAAACCCCTTCGATTCTAGGCACTATTTGGCCTTCTATCTCTACTGGGTGTTCGACTTCCATGTTATTTGACGGGATCTCAAAGAGATTCGAACAGACTTGGTTCGATTCCATCTTTCTCTTGGTGGATCCTTCTGTATTCACCCATTGTTATGAGTATTATCATTTTTTCATGCTTTCATGGCTTCAAATCTCCAGTCTAAAACTTGATTTTTCTATGTTTTTTTTTTTGTACAAACCTAACTATTTCTGGCCAAATATGTTCAGATCTCTTTAGATATGAAGTGTTTGAACTTTGTTTAATGGTTTTACCACTATTACCAACCGATTCATTTTTTCCCTAAAGCTAGGGTTTTGATTATCTATAGGGTTTCTGCAAATGTTTTAAAAAAATATCTAAATACTCAACTCCGGCCTTTCTCCATTACTGTTCGACTAATTTCTTTGCTTGAGTTTTATCTCTGTGTTTCAATATGCTTACGGTTTTCCGTTATTCGATTGTTTATCTCACTGATCTTGCCCGTTCACTTTGGCTCTGTTAAGTTAACTAATTAATTGATTTACGTGCTTAATTAGTTAACTTAACAGAGCCAAAGTGATCTTGCCCGTTCACTTTGGCTCTGTTAAGTTAACTAATTAATTGATTTACGTGCTTAATTAGGGTATGAAATTATGCTTCTTTTCAAATTGATATCGTTCTGAAATATTTTTTATTTATTCTTTCCTTATATGTGACTCATAATTGGTACTGCCTCTCTTAATTATGCTGCTGGCCGAATTTATGGGTATTGATTCCCTGGACCGACCTATAAAGGGTCTTTAAATTTATTGCTTACCTTATTTAACATCAATCCTGGTTGCTAACTGATTTAGTATGAGATCCCCCCTAATTTAAGTGATATTTCCCCGAATTCTATCATATTAATTGATTGGGTTTAGCCCTAATTAACTGATTGATTGATTTTCATACCTTATTTGTGAATTCTTGATTTTACTACCTTATTTGTTTTGCCCTGCTAAATGTTATGTAATCCCTCATTTTGATTTTTCAAAACACAGGAAAGCACATAGAAAAATACAGAAACACACACACAAACTCTTATTCTCACACCCTCTCAATTGTAGTCTTTCTGTTACTTCTATTTGCTGCTCTGTCTAGCAGGCTGAAAGCCAAGGCTAGACCCTTGGACTCTACTTGCTTTCATCTTCCCTTTTACTACTTCTTAACTGGTATTCTCCTGTTTCTATTATCATACTCTATTCAATTTACTGTGTATTTGAACCTATGTCCTTCCTGTTTATTGCTCTTGATCAGCCTGACTTAATTCCTGTTAACTTGTCATGTCCTATATGTTTGTATTGTTAGTATGTTCCGGTTTGATTCATGATACTTGTCTACTTGTTTCTCAACTAGCATGCTTCAAATCCTGCCCTTTGTATGTGTTTTTTTAACTTAACATGTTCCTAGTCAATTCATGATTCCTGTACTACTATGCTTTAAATTCCTTCTACTTTCTCTATATGGCTTTCTGATTAGCCAGTTAACTTCAGCATGTCTTTGTTTGATCCATGATACCTGTTTATCTGTTTTTGAACTAGAATGCTTTAGTTTCTATCACCCTACTGTGCACTATGTGTTCTTCTGGCTGTTTACTCTTAATTTCAGCATGTTGTTCTGATCCCACCTAGTAATAGTTAATCAACTAAGCCAATGCGAAACCTTGTTCTATTTATTGTCTAACTACTGGAATTCATGCCTGAATTTAACTTGCTAAATGTGGTTCTGTCTTGCTTGTACTTTTTGTAATCTTGTAATATGTTCACTTCTAAAATCCAAACTATTTTTTTCCAAAAAAAACTATCTCCTACTTTTACATACTATTTTCAACTCCCACTCTTAGATATCTAGGGTCCTGACCCCCTCTCCCCCCCTCCCCCGTGTGAGCACTGCCTAGGAGTCCATGAGACTCCTCCGAACTCTGACCCATTGGGGCTGGCCTTCCAAACTTGTTTACAATACTGTTTCTTTGAAAATGTTCTGGTGTGAGCATTGCCCAGTTGTGTTATTATGAACTGCTGGTGTACTCCAGACTTGATTGAGGCCTGGTTTCCAGGTTGACTTTGGGAATGCCAAGGCTCCCTATTGTATAGTGATTTTAAATATGTAATTCATTTGTATTCGCCTATAATAATAATCTTTTAAAAATAGATATAGGGTTACTAGTAAAAGCTGGGATGGATTTTTATATATGTTTTTGTTGGGTTCGGGTAGAAATCATGCCTATAGGATTGTTGTGATTATTTATATGCATTAAAGACCATGCCTATTGGACTTATCTCATTATTTGTAGTCCTGAATTTCACACATGCATCCTAGAAAACCCGTTATAGGACGTTTATGAATTTTGCATCAAAATTCATGTTTATTCATATTCTCAAGTCTCAATGTGCATTAGAAACCATGCATGCAGGATCTTCTTTGGGAATTATCAAACTTGTCTAACATTCTATTAACATCTCCGCTCACTTAGATATCATGCCCATAGGAAATAAGTGTAAAAGCAGTTTCGACACTTAGACATCATGCCTATATCAAACACATATCAAAGTCAGTCTTGACATTTAGACATCATGCCTATAGGAAGTAAGTGTAAAAAATAAGTTTTTGTTTTTATATATCATGTCAATAGGAAATAATGCTTTTAATCAGTTTCAGCACATAGAAAGCATGCCTATAGGATATAAAAAGATGAAATCTGACTATTAAAATCAATTACTGGTTTACAGTTTAGATACCATGTCCATAAGATTCTGCCATGTTATCACTTAGGCAAGCCTGTAAAATAACTAAAATCTTGGGTTTAAAATTGTGATTTTCTTTCTGCTTGAAACGTGCCCATATTCAGTAAGTGATAAAAATCAGTAGGCAAACTGATGGATACTCACAACCTCGCTTTAATAAAACTGCTATGTATTCTGTTTATGCTCAATTAGATATCCTGCCTATAGGATCCTAAGTCATTAAAAATCGCTTGTCTTAATAGCGTGCATTTGTTTGCCTATTTGTGGAGGTAAACATGAGCCCCTTAATATCTCCTTAAGTGGCAGTCCTATTTGATTTTTGTTTGTCAGTTAGTTTTCTCCTTTTAAGTAACATAGGTGAGTCTAGAACCACCTTAAAGTCCTAAACATCTCCAAGACCATAGGTAAGGGACGGGTAGTGCCCGCATAAGGTACGCACTGGATACTATTAGAACGCTTAGGTAATAATTAATAAAGGGGAGGGTAATTGGGTAGCAAGGAGATGATTATCTGTGCGCTAATACTACGCGTAACACCTCTATTTTAGGAAGGTTACCGAGTATTGCATATAAGTTAAATTGTAGGCTAATAAACCTAAGACCCCTTTAATTTCTATTTTAAAGTAATCTCTATTTGTTTTTAAATTGTTTCTATTTTCCTTTAAGGACTAATTCGCTTAAATTAAGTTTGGCCAGGACCCATAGTTGTGCACCTCGAGGGGTGCCTAACACCTTCCCCTCAAGGTAATTTTGAGCCCTTACCCAATATCTGGTGATGTAAACCGGTTTATGAGTTAGTTTATTTAGGTGCCCTAACGCACCTTAATCCGTTAGGTGGCGACTCTTCAAATCCTATTCCCGTCCCAAAAGGAAGGGAGTTGTCCCAAAATGTCGAAACCTGGACTCCGCGAGGAAAAAAGCGGGCGCGATAGTATGGCGACTCTACTGAGGATAATTAGGCTCTTACAATGACAAACTTTCTTTTGTGAATTAGTCTTATACATGCTTTATTCTGTTAATACGTGTGTACCCTTTCCCTTTTTCCTCTATCTGGATTTAATTGCCTATTTTTCAAGCATTTATGATTTCCTTTACTACAGAAACTATCTTGTTAATTTTTTTTTCTTTCTTAAACGTCTTTCACTTGTTAAATACCATATTTATCATTTTTAACATGCAAATACGTGACAACATTCTATTTATTGTTTCATAAATCATGCTCAACATCATATTCCACGTGCGTAATCAATCATATAGTAACACTTGATGAGTGTTTGCGCTCTTTCTATATATCACCTTTTAAATTTGAAAAGGCTTATTTGCGGTAAAACTACTCAATCAAGCAGTTTATGGTTCTGTGCCTTTCCCCCTCAAGTTGTTCGTATGAGGGTACCAATTTAGACCTCTATAGAAACCTTACTCTGATTTATTGTACATGCATCATGGTCAAAACCAAGTCGGGGTTAATATGTTGTCCACATAATAACCCTTTAGGAAAAGCCTTTTCCAAAAGTCCATCGGGGTTTCCATAATCCCAACGGATGCAACCACAATTTGTGCATTAATTTGGAGGAAAGGGTCTAACCTTATTTGTTTTGCATAAATGAGGCACGAAGTCCCCAGGTTCGGTATGGTCCAAAGAATACCACCATTGTTGCTGGATTGGTGGGAGGGCCTTTCGCCAAGTGACAAGGACCATGTGAAAAGGGTCCTCAAAAACTTACCCTCTTTACTGGATATCAACCAAACAATATGTTGATCGAAGCGGCCACTATGTTCTGGGACAGAGAAAGGTCTGCGTTCCATTTTGGCAACACGGAAATGACTCTTCTCTTGGAGGAGATAGGGGGATTCGCTGGATTACCTTGGGATAGTCCGAGTTTATTGGTGCCAAAAAACCGTACCGCTAGGGGATTCCTGAAAATGATGGGTTTGAAAAAGAACGATGATTTAGAGTGCCTGAAAGAGTCCTACATACCCTTTGACTACCTCTATGAACGATATGGTCATAGAAAATCCTATAGTATCTTCCATAATGAATTCTATATCACTTCCTTGGGTGATATTCACCGTAGGGTTTTTTTTTTTGTTGTTTGCTTCCTGGGTATGATAGTATTTCCAAGAAAAGGGGACATGATTCACACTAGACTGGCTATGGTAGCCAAAACCTTAATGGAGGAAATCGAGGGGAAAACATATACCATTGTCCCTATGATCATAACTGACATCTACTGAGCCTTGGACCGCTGCCAGTGGGGGTTCAAACACTTTGAGGGTTGTAATTTGCTACTACAAGTTTGGTTATTGGAGCATCTCCAAAGAGGTCAATATCATTAAGAGTTTCCACGAAGAGCGTGGAATGATCATATAGCCTTCCATCACCCTAAGAGAATGACTTACATCCCAGACATGTTTGCTCAACTGGAAAATGCTACGGAATGGGCACAGTTTCTTGACAATTTGGCTGAGGACCAGGTTCAATGGATGTTCGAATGGTTCCCTACCAGTGGGTTCATCATCAGATCTAGGGACGCTCGGCACCTGGTGTTGATTGATTTAAGGGGCATATATCCTTATGTTCCCATCAGTGTTATGAGACAGGCAGGCAGGAAGAAAGTTATACCGTGAGTTTCTAAAATGAGTCATTATAGGGCAGATTTTCAAGATGACGACATCCCATACAAATGTGAAGCTCAGCATATGTGGCATCTAAAGGTTACTATAGAAAGGTACACCATCGAGCCAGACAGGTAACACGCAGGGCATGTACGCATTTACCTATCATGGTTGGAAGACAGCATATCAGGGGTAGTTGAGCCTGGAGTCGGTCGAGGGAACATGGTAATAGACGAAGTTTCTAAAGCCCAAGTGAATTACAATAAATTACGCAAAAGGGTTCATGAGTCTGAGGCCGAGTATCTGGAGCAACACAAGACTGATATGGAACTGATCAATGAATGGAGGGAAAGGGCTATCAAATCTAATGAAAGGCTAGAATATTTGGAGCAGGGTTTGATGGAGCTCGAGGGACGACAAGGAAAAAAGTCACCGACTGCCAAAATGGTGAAGGAAGGGAGCGAGGACATCTAGAAAGAGTATACCTGTTGTTGGGCATGCACGACCTGGAGAACCTGATCGACAGAGCCAGGAAGATCAAGCCTAGGGAAGGTCTTTCTGGGACCAAGTAGATTAGATTTACCTGCTGTTTCAAATGTAATAAGGCCGAGTGCCATTAATGTCTTATCTTATCTTAGTGGCATTTTGGATTCATCTATTTTACATTACTTAAATGAGGAAGTTATTGGAATTTAAGTTCTCCAAATCAACTTGTCGCTATGCCTACCTCGGGTACAACGAGGCTCCAAAAATAGGACGCAAATTTAAATTCCCGCAATATGTGTTTAAATACTGCAAATACTTCTTTTCAGAACTCTTGGTGACTTGGTTGCCTTTTGTTTTTCTTTCCCTTTTGATTATTACCATTCCCCAAGGTTGGTTCACGCATATTAGCAACAGCTTCTTATCAGACCAGATCCTGGGGCCCTCCACCTTCTCCTCCTCCAAGTGTACCGAAAGGAAAAAGGGAAAGCTAAAATGGATAATATGAACGGCATCAGAACGGATAACAATGCACATGTTGAGAATGCAGAAACATCCGATGGTCGGGGTACTCAGGCCTCAAATGATGTGGTTTCACGACTTAGCAGAAAATACTCGAACTTCAGGGCGAGCTTGAGCAGGTCCGTAGCTTAGCAAACCTGTCTCTCACACTCAACATCCCAGACATCAATCACCCAAACACCCAGAACCCTGTACCACCTCAAAACACACCCAATAAACGCCCACAGAATCCTACCGCACCTCACCAGTATACAACCCCACCTCAAAATCATCCTCTCCCTCTTCAATACCAGGACACCACCTATCACACTCCCCAAAATACACCACAAATTATTCCCGAACTCCAAAACTCCACCAATGATCATCATTATGCCCAGACTCCTGGCCTTCACCAAAACAACCCTATATATGTGGAAACCCTACCTCACTCCACTCAACCAATCTCCTATACACCAGAATCCGCTGAGAAGGACCTGCTCATCAAAAACATGGCGGAGGAGCTCAAGAAGTTGACAAGTCGAGTTCAGGGTGTTGAAGGGGGTAAAAGGATAGAAGGATTGAACTATGAGGATCCATGCATACAACAAGATATGGAAATGCCGGAAGGTTACAAACCTCCCAAGTTCAAAATGTTTGACGTAACGGGTGACCCCAAAGTTCATCTGAGGAATTATTGTGACAAGCTCATATGGGTTGGAAAATATGAAAGTATTCGAATGAAACTCTTCATGAGAAGTCTTACTGGAGATTCCATGTACTAGTACATAAGCCAAAATCCTAAGAAGTGGGCCAATTGGGTGATCATGGCGTCCGACTTCATGGACATGTTCAGACTTAATACGGAGAATGCGCTGGATGTCTTCTATATCCAGAACTTAAAGAAGAAGCCAATTGAAACTTTCCGCGTGTATGCTACTCGGTGTAGGTCGGAAGCAGCCAAGGTTAGACAAGCATTAGACGAGGAAAAGATGAACAAGTTCTTTGTCAGGGCACATGATCCACAATATTATGAAAGGCTAATAGTTATTGAGAACCATAGGCTCTCCGATATCATCAAACTAAGAGAAAGGATTGAAGAGGGTATTAAAAGAGGGATGGTGACAAATTTTGAGGCACTGCACGCCACAAACAAAGCATTGCAATCAGGTGGTATATCGAAAAAGAAAGATGTTGGAACAGTAATGGTTGCCCAAGGACCCAAAACTCCATTTGTATACCATACCCCTCTACTCACATACCAAACACCTCCACTTGCATACCAACAATCACCTCCCAGATGTTCTCAACATGCTTTTGTTTACCATACATATAATTCCCAACCATCCTATTATCAGTCACCTCCAACTCGTCTGAACTACCAAAACCGAGGCCTAATTTTGACCACAAACCACCCTGACAGTACACCGCCATTGCTGAATCCACCGACCAGTTGTACGAAGGCTGAAGTCCGCTGGATATGTCGCCCCAATTCCCACTGTGGTAATGGAGAATTCATCTTAATGGGTCAATCCAAACAAGACATATGCATATCATTCCTGCATGAAGGGACACACTATTGACGAGTGTCACACCTTGAAAGACAAGATCCAAACACTGATTGATGGTAAGGTCATACAGGCAAAGGAAGTTGTACCCAATGTCCGCAACAATCCTCTCCCAAATCATAGGGGTGGAGGGATCAATGTGATAGAAACTGATGACGAATGGGATCCCAAAGGATCAATCGGTCTTATTCAAGAAGGTGATGATCCTAAGAAACCTGCAACCACACTCAATCCCATTGTGGTGCTGGTACAGCCGCCAATTGAAGTTGAGATAGCCGCATCGATTCCTTTAGAAGTAGAAGTAACACCACTCATTCCATTTGAAGTGGAGGTGGCCAAACCTTTCACTGTAACGGTGGCTTCCAGACCACCCTTCAGTTCCAATATTGTACCTTGGGATTATGTGGCCGAAGCTAGAAGAAAGGGAAAGTGAAAGATAGAAGAAACCGGTGTTGCACCAGGAATGACCAGAACAGGAAGATTTTATACACCTGAAATTTAGGAGAAACCAATAAGCAAGCTTCTAAAAAACTGCCCGTCATTGAGATTGGTCCAGATGACCTCTGGAGGAAGGTACATGCAAGGGAGTACTCTATCATTGATCATCTAAACAAGACTCCCGCTCAGATATCTATCCTGTCGCTGCTGCAAAATTCTGAGGCACACGGGAATGCTCTAATGAAGGTGTTGAGTGAAGCATATGTACCCAAAAACATCACTGGTGGAGAAATGGCCAATATGGTGGGGCAGGTGCTAGAAAGCCGCAAAATCACCTTCCACGAGGACGAGCTTCCACCTGAAGGTTTGAATCACGATAGGGAACTGCAAATCATAGTGCAATGTGAATACAAATTCATCGCCAGAGTTATGATTGACGGAGGATCCAGCCTCAACATTTGCCCATTGACAATGTTGAAGAGGTTGGGCAAAGGCCTACATGAGATACGAGAGGGAACTATGAATGTGAAAGCATTTGATGGGTCTTAGAGAGATACCATTGGAGAAACTAATCTCTGCCTGCAGATGGGTCCTACATGGGTTGATGCTGAGTTTCATGTACTAGACATATACGCCTCTTACAATATGCTGTTGGGACGACCATGGATACATACCGCTGGGGATGTAGCATCAACTTTGCATCAGGTTGTGAAGTTCGAGTGCAACCACCAAGAAGCGATTATCCATCGAGAAAGATAAGTGGTGGAGTAGCAAGATAGAACGTATGCTACCATGGAGAGGATATGAACCCGACAAAGGACTTGGTAGAAATCTTCAGGGCATCTCCAAACCCATACAGCCAAAGCTCTATGGTACCACTTTTGGGTTGGGATATCAGTACACCTGGCAGGAATACAACGATTGGTCACCACCATAGTGTGGTCCATACTATCCACTTGAGCAGCCTGTGCCACACCTGAGTCAGACCTTCCATCAGGCCGATATTATAAGGGTATCAGGGGAAGGAGAAGCGTTGGCGTCATTAAGGAATTTGTTCTTGCAAGATGATGACATGGACTATTGTGTAATTGTCGAGGAGGAGGAGGAGGAAGGCCCTCCTATCCAATATGTGGAGAGAAGAGCATTCCTCAAGAACTGGACTGTCAGACCATCGAGGGCCCGATGAGTCCCAGGGTAGCAATGTTGAACATTATTGTTTAAATTTTTCTTTTCTAGAAAAAGATTTCCCTTTTTGCATTTTGTTTTAAATAATATTTCCAATGTTCCAAAATGTTATTTAAATTATTGAAAATCACTTTTGTTTAACGCTTTCAATGAATTGATGTTTATTATTACCACTTTTCTCTCATATCTTTATCCATACAACATTACTATTTCCTATCTCGATGAACCGACAACTATGACATGTACTGAAATAACGCAACAAAGGGATAGTGCTTCCGAAGAAGAGGATGCAATACCCGAAGAGATCGTCAGAGAAGTAGAGGATTTTGAGAACAAGCCTAAGTCCAACTTGGATGAAACTGAGATAGTTGACTTGGGAAATTCTGAAACCGTCAAGGAGACCAGCATTAGCATACACTTGTCACCATTAGAAAAAGAGGAGTACACTTGGTTCATGAAAGAATACGAGGACATATTTGCATGGTCTTACGATGATATGACTGGATTAAGCACATCCATTGTGGCCCACAAGTTTCCCACAAATCCAATGTGTCCGCACGTAAAGTAGAAACTCAGGAAATTCAAGCCTGATATAAGCCTGAAAGTCAAAGAGGAGGTTACTAAGCAGATCAAAGCCAAGGTCCTCAGGGTAGTTGAATATCCAACTTGTCTAGCCAAAATTGTGCCAGTTCCGAAGAAGGATGGGAAATTTAGAGTTTGTGTCGATTATCGGGATATCAATAGAATCAGCCCAAATGATGATTTTCCGCTTCCAAATATACACATCTTGATCGACAATTGTGCCAAGCATGAACTCCAATCTTTTGTGGATTGTTTCACCGATTACCATCAGATCTGGATGGACGAGGAGGATGTTGAGAAAATGACTTTCATTACATCGTGCGGTGTGTACTGTTACAAGATGATGCCATTCGACCTAGAGAATGTTGGGGCCACCTACATGAGGGCCATGACTACTATTGTTCATGACATGATACACAAAGATATAGAAGTATATATGGATGATGTCATCATTAAATCAAAGGAGGCCACATATCACATAGCAGACTTGAGAAAATTCTTCGACAGACTACGGAAGTACAACCTAAAGCTAAACCCCGCAAAGTGTGCATTCGGGGTTCCTGCCGGAAAGCTATTGGATTCATCGTCAACCGCCGGGGAATAGAATTGGATCCATCGAAGGTCAAATCCATCCAAGTTACTACCACCAAAGAGTAAGAAAGATGTGATGAGTTTCCTAAGACGCCTTAACTACATCAGCTGTTTCATAGCACAGTCCACAGTAATATGTGAGTCGATTTTCAAGATGTTGAAGAAGGAAGCTGCAACTAGTTGGACCAAGGATTGTCAAAAGGATTTTAACAAAATCAAGGAGTACTTATCAACACCACCAGTTTTAGTCCCTCTAGAGCCAGGTAGACCATTGCTACTCTACCTTGCAGTGCTAGATGGAGCCTTCGGCTGCGTTTTGAGGCATCACAATGAGATAGGGAGAAAACAACAAGCCCTCTACTACCTGAGTAAGACGTTTACACCTTTTGAACCACGGTACTCTCTACTGGAACATACCTGTTGTGCCTTGAACTGGATAGCTCAGAAGTCGAGGCATTACTTATGTGCATATACAACGTATCTCGTATCAAGGATGGATTCTTTGAAATTCATCTTCCAAAATCCTATGCCCACTGGCAAGCTGGCTAAATGGAAAATGCTGCTGAGCGAATTGACCACCTTGCTGAAAACCCTGTGGGAGGAGAATACGAACCCTTGAAAACGTATTTTCCTGATGAGGAGGTATCATTCGTAGGAGAAGAAATTGCTGAAGCCTACGACAGTTAGAGAATGTTCTTTGACGGAGCGGCGAACTTCAAAAGAGTCGGCATTGGAGCCGTCTTGGTATCAGAAACTGGTCAATATTATCCGGTATCTGCAAAACTCAGATTCCCCTATACCAAAAACATGGCGGAATACAAAGCTTGCATATTAGGGTTCAACATACCTGTTGACAGGAACATTCAGGAACTGCTAGTAATCGGAGATTCAGATTTGCTTGTGCACCAGGTACGAGGAGAGTGGGCTACCAAGAATTCCAATATATTGCAATATCTACATCATGTGCAAGAAATTAACAAGACATTCACAAATATAGAGTTTCGGCATGTCCCTAGATATTAGAATGAGTTTGCCGACACATTGGCTACTTTGTCATCAATGAAACAACATCCAGACAAGAAATTCATTGATCCTATCCCAGTAAGGATCCATAATCAGCCGACATATTGTGCTCACGTCGAAGAGGAGACAGATGGTAAGCCTTGGTTCCACGACATCAAGGAGTATTTAGAAAAGGGAGAATAACCGGAGCATGCAAACCATATTCAGATACGCACGCTCCGGAGGTTGTCCAATAATTTCTTCCAGAGTGGAGGAACCCTATATAGAAGAACTCCTTATATGGGATTATTAATGTGTATCGACACAAAGGAAGCTTCTAAGCTGCTCGAGAAAATACATGCCGGAACTTGCGGCCCGCATATGAATGGATTTGTCTTGGCCAAAAAGATACTCAGTGCAGGTTATTTTTGGATGACCAAGGAAAAAAAATTGCATCTGGTATGGTTAGAAATGCTATAAATGTCAAGTACATGAATATATGATAAAAGTACCACCAAACGAGCTTAATGCAACAAGTTCACCTTGGCCCTTTGCCGCTTGGGAATGGATGTCATTGGTCCATTCGAGCCCACCACCTCAAATGGACATCGGTTTATTTTAGTAGCTATCTACTACTTCACTAAATGGTTTTAAGCTGTATCTTACAAATATGTAACCAAGAAGGTCGTTGCCGATTTTGTTCGTGACTGAATTGTTTGTCGGTTCGGGGTTCCAGAGTCCATCATCATTGAAAATGCCGCCAATCTCAACAGTGATCTAATGAAAGCCATGTGTGAAACTTTCAAAATCAAGAACAAGAATTCCACAACGTATAGACCCCAAATGAACGGAGTCGTGGAAGCTGCCAACAAAAACATCAAGAAGATATTGAGGAAAATGGTAGATAATAACAAACAATGGCACGAGAAGCTACCATTCGCCTTACTGGGATACCGTACCACAGTCCGCATATCAACCGGGGCAACCCCTTATCTACTGGTTTATGGCACTGAAGACGTCATTCCCGCGGAAGTGGAAATTCCTTCCTTGGGGATCATACCAGAAGCTTAGCTCAGTGGTGCAGAATGGATAAAGAGCCGCTATGAGCAGCTAGCCCTGATAGACGAAAACATGATGAATGTAGTGTGCCACGGCCAGCTTTATCAGAACAGAATGTCCAGAGCATTCAACAAAAGAGTCAAACCAAGACAGTTCACACCGGGACAACTAGTGTTAAAGAAGATCTTTCCGCATAAAGATGAAGCCAAAGGGAAATTCTCTCCCCACTAGCAAGATCCTTACATGTTCCACAGAGTACTAACAGGAGGAGCATTCATACTCGCAGAAATGGACGGAGAAATTTGGCCAAAGCCTATCAATTCAGATGCAGTCAAACGATACTATGTGTAAACTATTTATGCCTCCTCATATGATGTAAATTGAACAACGCTCGACCTGATTCCCATTTAAGAGGGGATACGTAGGCAGCCCTGTGGGTTTTGTCACAATTCAATATAATTTCTATTTTCCCCATCATCAGAAACTGGGGCAGAATTTTAAAGGAGGAACCTCAAAATTTCGAAGCAAGTTCAACCAATCGCAGCATAGAGCAGTCAGAAATATTGTTTAGTTAATTGGGGAAGAATTTTGAGGAGGACCCTCAAAATTCTACGGCAGAATAAGTCACAATGTCTCTGATCATGTCTCTGTCTTTGAAAACTATGCATGCCAGCTTTTGAAATAAACTCTGCTTTAGAATGCTGCCCAAATAATTTGAACATGATCTTTAGACAGAGCGGAGCAAATCCTGCCCTCTGTATTTGCATAAGGCTAAGCTCTGCCTTCTATTTGCATGAGACTAAGCATTTTCTCAAATCCTACATGGGGCTAAGCATTTCCTCCACCTTGCATAAGGCTAAGCACTGCTTTCTCCCTGCATGGGACTAAGCCCTTTCCCGAATTTTGCATGAGACTAATCATTGTCTCAAATCCTGCATGAGGCTAAACATTTCCTTCACTTGCATAAGGGTAAGCATTTCCTTCTCTTTGCATGGGACTAAGCCCTGTCCCAAACCCTGCATGAGGTTAAGCCCTGCCTCCATATCTACGTAAGGCTAAACATTGCCTTCACTTGCATAAGGCTAAGCCATGCCTTCTCTTTGCATGGGACTAAGCATTTCCCTGAATCCTGCACGAGACTAAGAATTGCCTCCCTTGCATTATTTATTCTATTCTCTCGGGCTAATATCTGCCCTCAACTCCATACAAGACCAAGCCTTCTTTTGTCGCTCCTAGAATCATGTATTTTTACCTCATGGCTGAAATATCGCCAGCTTGTCCGAAGGAGTCATAGTCTGAAAGCACCATCCTCATAGTCGGAAGACACCATGCCATGTCCTGAGGATCTCTCAAAACTTGCATATCATTATTCAAAGGAGTCATGGTTCGGAGGCACCATTTTCATGGCCTGAGAACACCATTTCATGGCCTGCGAATTCGTTACCGCACAATTCATGGCTCGGGACATCATGGTACAAGGAAGTCATCCTCAACCGTCCAAAGACAATTCTCATGGTCTGGAGGGAATTTTCATCATATTTAAATTTACGCAAAGATATATTCTTGCGGCGCATATTTTGATTAGCAGGTAACCTGATGAGCAACCATTACCCCAATGAGAGCAATCCCACTCCAGTTCATTCATACTATTTCAAACCTGATCGCTAACCATAACCATTTCACCTATTCGAAACCTTATATCCGTTCTTGTGATAACTTCATTGGTATATTTCACCGGTGAATCCAGAACTACACACGACCTGATTCCTGTAAAACCAGGGATATGTAGGTAGCTCAGAAATCGGAGTGCGGCCTATATCTCTCAAATTTCTCTATCCGGTCAAAATTGGCCATCATATCTTTACCCGAAAACTCTTTCATCCTTCTCGGATAAATAGGGGCAGCTGTTGATACCTAATTTTTCCCTATAATATTTCCAAAATGCGTATGTACTTTCAAAAATAATGCATGAGCATAAATTAGTATTTTTCCATAATTTTTGTAACTTTAAAGGATTTTAAATTAATTTATTCCATCATTTTACTATCTAAATAATTATTATGCATCAAAAATTATATTATAATAATTTTATTGCTTAATTTTTATCATTTATATTTATATTAAGCTTTAATTATTTTATGCATAATCATATTTACATTTGTAGGTTATAATTGCGATAACTTTGCAATAATAACCCATATGTGCATAATTACTTGATTTTGTAGGAAAATGATATTTTATATTTTTATAATATTAAGTAATTATTTTGAATCATTTTCATACACAAATAGCATTTTTATCATTTATTAGCTATTTCTATAAATTATTTTATCAATTAATTGGGTATTTAACAAATAGCCTCTTTTAAACTAATTTTCGGACCCAACCCAATAGCCTAACCTTACCCATAACCCAAACCCATAACCCTTATCCATAACCTCCCATTCCAGGTTCAATCCTGGCCGTTGATCTCAAAAGATCAACGATCCAGGATTTACTTTCCATTTTTATTACCCAAACGACCCCAAACCCTAATCATTCTCTCAAAACAGCTGCCCCTAAATCCCTTCCCCCTCTCTTCTCTCTCAACCTCCCCCTAACCCTAACCCCCCGTCACCTGAACACCCTTCGATTGTAGGCCTTATTTGGCCTCCTATCTCTACTGGGTGTTTGATTTCTATGTTATCTAACGGGATCTCAAAGAGATTCGAACAGACTTGGTTCGAGTCCCTCTGTCTCTTGGTGAATCTTTCTGTATTCACCTATTGTTTGTGAGTATTATCATTTTTTCGTGCTTTCATGGCTTCAAATCTCTGGTCTAAAACTCAAATTTTCTACCTCTGTTTATTTTTGTACAAACCTAACGATTTCTGTCCAAATAGGTTCAAATATCTTTAGATCTGAAGTGTCTGGAGTTTGTTTAATGGTTTTCCTTTAAGATTATTTTTTTTACCACTACTACCAACCGATTTCATTTTTTCCCTAAAGTTGGGATTTTGATTCTCAATAGGGTTTCTGCAAATGGTTTTAAAAAATGCTTAAATGGTCAACTCCGGCCTTTCCCCTTTACTGTTCGACTAATTGCTTTGCTTGAGTTTTATCTATGTGTTTCGATAAGCTTAAGGTTTTCCATTATTCGATTATTTATCTCACTGGTCTTGCCCGTTCACTTTGGCTCTGTTAAGTTAACTAATTAATTGATTCACGTGCTTAATTAGGGTCTGAAATTGTGCTTCTTTTCAAATTGATATCGCTCTGAAAGATTTTTTATTTATTATTTCCTTACATGTGAGTCATAATTGTACTGCCTCCCTTAATTATGCTGTTGGCCTAATTTCTGGGTATTGATTACCCGGACTGACATATAAAGGGTCTTTAGATTTATTGCTTGCCTTATTTAACATCAATCTTGCTTGCTAACTGATTTCGTATGAGATTCCCCCTAATTTAATTGATATTTCCCCGGATTCTGTCTTATTAGTTGATTCGGTTTAGCCTTAATTAACTGGTTGATTGATTTTTATAACTTATTTTTGAACTCTTGATTTTACTACCTTATTTGTTTTACCCTGCTAAGTGCTATATAATCCCCCATTCTGATTTTTCTAAAAAAAAAACACATACAGAAAAGCATAGAAACACACACAGAGTCTCTTATTCTCACACCCTCTCAATTGTAATTTTTCTATTACTTCTATTTGTTGCTCTATCTAGCCGGCTGAAAGCCAAGGCTAGACCCTTGGATTCTACTTGCTTTCATCAACCTGTTTACTACTTCTTAACTGGTATGCTCCTATTTATTTTACCATACTCTATTTAATATGTTGTGTAGTTGAACCTATGTCCTTCCTATTTATTGCTCTTGATCAGCATGACTTAATTCTTGTTAACTTGTCCTGTCATATATGTTAGTACGGTTAGAATTCACTAAGGTATGATTTTTGAGTAAACAACCTCGGAATCGGGATTTTAACGTTCCAACAGGTTTGGATGATGATTTTGGATTTGGGCATACATCCGGATCGGGTTTCGGATGACTGGGGAGCGTTTCAGCACATATTGTAGAAAGTATGCATTTTGGAAAGATTTCTTCAATTTGGGTTGAAGAGAATTTAAATGTTTTCGATGTCTAGTTGGGATTCTGAGCCTGGGAATAGCTCCGTATGGTGATTTTAGTCTTAGGCGTGCGCCCGTATTTGGATTCGGAGGTCCGTAGGGTAATTTAGAGCATTTCGGCGGAAGTTGGAAAAGTTGAAGTTTGGAAGGCTGAGAGGTTTGACCATATCAGGGTCAGAATGAAATTCCGAGAGTTGGAACAGCTCCGTTGGGTCATTTGGTACTTGCCTGCAATATTTGGTGTCATTTAGAGTTGATTTGATATAGTTCAGACGCTTAGTTGCGATTTTAGAAGTTCTTGAAGTTCATTGTTATTTTCATGTGTTTTGGAATTTGATTCGTAGTTCTAGAGGTTATTTTAGTGTTTTGATAGTGGGATCAAGTTCGAGTTCTATTTTGGGACTTGTTGGTATATTCGGACGAGGTCTCGAGTGGCTTGGGCCAGTTTTAGATAGGTTTAGGTTGTGTTGCGCTTGTTTTTTATGCTTCGTCGTCGTTTCTTCCAGAATAAATGTTACCACATTAAGAAATGAGCTTCAAGTTCAGTTTCTATTGAACCATTAGATCCATATTGTAATTATGGGGCCATAGCAAAAAGAATCGTCAAATTTGGACATCGTATTAGCGAATTATGCTCATTTCTATGTCGGGGAGACTGTTGGTTTCTGGTGTGGTCGCAATTGCGAATATGTATATCGCAATTGCGATGCCTAGTTCGCACTTTTAAAATTTTTGTCGCAAATGCGACCTTTTCCGGCACTATTCTTGTTTTCTATTGCGAAGGCTTCTTCGCTTTTGCGAGGGTTCGCAATATCAAACCCATGATCGCAAATGCGACATATGCACCTTGTTTTCAGCTGTTTAATTCAGGTTTTTGCTTCATTTTATTATATTTTGAACCTTAGGTCCAAGAGTGGGCGAAGAGAGGATTTTCATATCAAATTATTGGGTAAGTTCCTCTAACCAATTTTCAATTATATTTTGTGATTATACCTTAGATTTAACATCAAAATTCATGAGAATCTAAAGGAAAATTTGGGGAAATTTGTAAAATCTTTTAAAATGTAAAATGATGATTTGAAGGATGAATTGGTATTGGAATTTGATAATTTTGGTATGGTTGAACTCGTATCAGAATGGGCGTGTGGGTTTTTTAAATTTTATCAGGTTCCAAGGTGCGGGCCCGGAGAGTTGACTTTTGTTGTGTTTTTGCAAATTGTAATTGGAATTGTTTTCTATTGCATTATTTGATTTATTTAAGTCGTCTTTGGCTAGATTGAGCCGAGCAGTGATGAATTGGTAAAGGAATATCTTAATTGAGTATTGAGTTGGCCGAATTGAGGTAAGTCACTTGTCTAACTCTGTGAAGGGGAAACTAGCCCTATGTGATATATTAAATATGTTTAACGTGTTGCGGGGGCTACGTACGTAAGAGGTGACGAGAGTCTGTATGGAGTTAGACTCATGTTATTGTCCGGGTAGACTTAGGTTCACACCATGCTATACTTGCGCTATAGGGATTATATTTACTCTCTTAAATTCTTATATATCGCATTATGACTTGAGACTAGACATGCATAGAGTGATAGACTCGCTATTGTAGAGACTTCACGAGTTTCATGATTAATCATGGAACAGTTGTACTCCCCTTGTGAAATATGTTTCCGCGATATATATATTTTTCATTGAAAGGTATTTCATTAAAGAAATTATAACTCACATGTTTATTCGTGAGTGGGATCAAGTACTCGTTAAAGCTTCTTATTCTAATGGGATCGATCCATTCGCCTCGGCAAGATTTATGTACTACATTCTAATGGGATCAGGCCGTTTGCGTCAGCAGGATTTATGTACCACACTCTCATGGGAGCGGGTCGTTCGCCTCAGAATTTTAATAGAAGCATCTATGGTTTGTGCCATTCGACCCTCGACGGTGTACATATTATGTTGGGATCGGGCCGTACACCTCGGCATTTTATAAAAATATCCTCATGAATTCGTGCATAATATTTGGCCATAATCTAGTGTATCTATTGAATGTTTTTCCTGGTTTGAAGTATAACGACCCATTATGGTGATGTAACGACCAGACCGGTCATTTTTTGTTCTAGGACCCCGTGTCCCAAAATGAGACTTCCCGTAGTTGCATTTACTGATTTATGACTTGCGAGGACGGGTGGTTCGAGGTTTGGAGGATTTTGGAGTGGTATAAGAACACTTAGTTCCTTAAGGTTGGCCTTAAAGGCCAAGTTTGACTACGGTCAACATTTTTAGTAAACGACCCTGAAATCGAGATTCAAAGGTTCTGGTGGGTTCGTATGTTGATTTCGGACTCGGGCGTGTGTTCGGAATGGGTTTTGGATGACCTGGGATGTTTCGGCACCTAATAGTGAATTAACGTTCCTTTAAGTTCAAACTTGAGGTTTGCAAACGTGGTTTTGTGTTATCAAGATCCAAACGGAATTCCGAGACCGGTAATAGTTCCGTTATATCATTTATGACTTGCTTGCAAAATTTGTTGTCATTCCGAGTAGTATAGGTAGGTTCGGCATATTGAAAGCGAATTCAAGAACTTAAAGTCTTAAGTTTGATCCAATAATTTTTGGGGTATGATTTTTAGATTTAACGTAGTTTCGGACTTTTGGAAGGCTTGAGCGAGTCCGTACTATGATTTAGACTTGTTGGTATATTTGGATGTGGTCTCGGGTGGGCCCAGATGCCATTCGGGCATCGAGCGAGGCAAGAACCAGCCTTAAATGACTGCTGGTGCACAAGATCTGGTGCGACGGCACCTGCGGAGGTCAAGTCGCAGGTGCGAGACCGCTTTTGCGGTCCCAGCCTCGCAAGTGCGACTCCTCAGAGAGCTGCCCATTTCCGCAGATGTGGACCCCTTTCCTCAGAAGTGGAGCCGCAAGTGCGGACTCCGCTCCGCATGTGAGAAGCCAGCCCCCTTCTCCTTCTCCGCAGATGCAAGGTTTTTCTTGAATATGCGAGACCGCAGGTGCGAAAAGCTTGTAGGCAGTGAGCTCGTTTTAAACATGGGACTTAACCATCTTTTAACACTTCTCTTCATCTTTGGACGATTTTGAGAGAATGCAAGTAAGGTATTCGACCTAGCTACTGTAAGGTAAGTAATTCCTACTATAAATTTAGCTTAATATTTGAATTCATAGGTAGATTAACACATTAAATTAGTGGAAATCATGAGTTTAGAGTAAAACCTAGGTTTTTGACAAAAATGGTAAATTACCAAGAAATATGTTAATGAATCATACAAAAACCTGGGGGTAAGTACTTCCTCCGAAAATTACCGGAATCCGAGCATGTGGGCCTGGGGGTGTATTTTAGGATTTTCCAAATTGGGTTGAAATGACCATTTAAGTAGGAGAATTAGGGACTTTTGAGCATAGATTGACTTGTTAATGTGATGTTTGTCTAGCTTCGAGTTCTTGGGCGACGAATTTGGAGTTTTCGGCATGTTCTTGACCCAGAAAGTAGGCTTGACACGAGGTAAGTCTCCTTTATAAGCTCGTAAGAGGGAATCGTCCCTATAGGTGAATATAAATAATTGCATGTCTTTATTTGTGGGAGATACGCACGCATGAAGTGACGAGAATCCGTGCGTAGCTACTATTATATTATGTCGGGGAGTTTAGGATTTCACAAGCATACTTTATGTGCCGTCACCATAATCTTAAATGTTAATTTTTGTTGCCTAATATCCTTGAATTATTAAGCGGACATCTAGGAGGTTACATTCTGAAAATTTTAATATTGAAACCTTCTCTGTAAATATATTCTCTACTGAATTTGTTGTTTTCCTGTTAATTATGTTTATAAATACGGGAACCCGTGTCGCACGTATGATTCGCGAGTGGGGTAGCCCTACTATTATGTCAACTGCGTCTCATGTTCGGCTCGCGAGTGGTGTAATAGTTGCATCTATGGTTCGAGCCATTCAACTCTTCGGCAGTGCATATTTATTTTCGCATTGTGTTAGTCGTACGTTCACAGCATGTTATATGTTTGTTAGATGTTGGGTGTTATGTGATTACGTATTTGTTAAGTACCATGAGAAATGAAAACTAGATAATTTTTATGCTAGAAAAGTTGACACGTAAAGGTAATCTTAAAGGATATTTGATGTTCCTGTCTTCATTATTATTCATGATTGCCATCCCAGCTCAGCCTTACATTTAAAACATATTATTCTAACCCAAGTAAGTGTCACGTCGACCTCTCGTCAATACTTCTTCGAGATTTGGTGGGATACTTACTGGGTACATATTGTTTATGTACTCATGCTACACTCTGTACTTAATTGTACAGGTTCTGCAGCGGGTGCATGTGGATATTAGCCCGGAGTTCGTCCCTGATACATATACCTGGTCCAGACTCCACGGTGAGCTTCTTCTCTTGGAGACTCCCAACGGCACTTTGGAGTTATTCTTTTGCCATTTCTCTCCACACCTACTCAGAAAGTAGGACACATTTTTATTCTTTCGATATTATTCTACTAGATGCCTGTAGACTTGTGACACTAGTTCCTGGCACACACATTAGTAGACATTGTTTTTTGATGTAAATATTAAAGTATGATTTTTTGACTATTTCTGCTTAAGATTACCTAAGGTATTCGTTTTTGCCTAATGTCAAAATCTAAACCAAGTAAGTGTTGGAAAGCTTTTGGTAATTTTAAAATAAACTCACCAGTAGATTGATGTTGGCTTGCCTGACTACGGTGTTGGGCGCCATCGTGATCTGGGTCAGGATTTGGGTCGTGACAACATGGTATCAGAGCTCTAGCTTCACGTAGGTCTCACGATTTACTGGAAAACCTGATAGAGTCTTGCGGATCGGTACAGAGACGTCTGTATTGATCTTCGGGGGGTGTAGGGTGTTAGGAAATCTCTCTTTATTCATCTTCTATCGTGCAATTGATGATATACTAAATCTCACTCTTCTATTCTCTCAAAGATGGTGAGGACGCGCGCAACCGATGTTCTGGACCAGGGAGGGGCCACTACCCCTATCATCCGAGGCCGTGGAAAAGGCCGGGGGAGGGCACCGGCCCGAGGTAGGGGACGAGGGCATCCCAGGACTGTACCAGTTACCCCCCAGCGGATCTAGTAGAGGATCCCATCACTGAGGATCAGGGCGAGGTGCCTGCAGCAGATCCTGCCCCTTTGGACTTTATGACAGCGCCAGGATTTCAGGAGGTCATAGGCCGTATGATGCGGTTCATGGACACCATGACTCATGCTAGTTTATTTCCAGTAGATCCAGCCACATCTCAAGTGGGAGGGGGAGCACAGACCCCTACTGCACAGGCCGTCGGTCATGCAGCAGTAGTATATCAGACCCCGGGTACACTGCCTGTGGGCGGAGTTTAGCTAGTAGAAGCACCAACACATGAGCCCAGACCAGCTACGGACGGCGATCCACAGAATTTATTAGACAGGTGGACTAGACTGCACCCTCCTGTCTTAAGAGGTGAGTGTCATGAGGATGCTCAGGACTTTATTGATAGGTGCAGGGACAGACTACACAACATGAGGATACTGGAGTCCCATGGAGTTGACTTCACTACTTTTCAGCTAGAGGGCAGGGCCCGCAGATGGTTTCAGTCCTACATTTTTGGCAGACCGGCAGATTCTCCTCCCCTAACTTGGGAGCAATTCACTGAGTTATTCTTGGACAGATATATTCCACCCTTTGAGAGGGAAGAGCTATGGTATCAGTTTGAGCAGCTGGAGCAGGGTCAGATGTCAGTGACTGACTACAAGGCTAGGGTTTTTGAGTTGTCTCGTCATGCACTCATGATACTTCCTACTCACGCAGAGAGAGTGCGGAGATTTGTATCCGGGTTACACTCAGGTATTAGGGCCAACATGGCCCGAGAGGTGGAGATGGGGACTCCTTATCATCTTGTGGTAGAGATTGCTCGCAGGATTGAGGGTTATCGGTCGAGGATCAGAGAGCAGGGGCAGCAGGATAAGAGAGCTAGATTTTCTGTAGATTTCAGGGGTGCTCCAACCAGGGGAAGAGGCCAGTTTTGTAAGGGCCAGCCTAGTAAGCCCCCATATTTAGCACCCCTACCACCTCCTCAAGGTGCTCTCACGAGTGTAGACATATAATTTTTGACCCTCCCCAACATTTTATACGGTATAGCGTTTAAATATTTAGTTTAGGCCTAATATCATTATTTTAACTAGTTTTGACCTTTTTACTTTATTTTATCGCAAAAAACTAAAATTAGAAAAAAATAGTTTCATTTTGTAGTCATACTATTTTGCTAGGATTTTTATTTTTTATATGATATTTGAAAAATACCAAGAAAATAGTTTCAACTTTAATTCTTAATTTTATTTTTAATATAATAATTTATTAAGATTTATTTTATATTTTTCTTATAAGTATTTTAGAAGCAACTTCTTAGCCCAATTTTGTAGATTTAGAGCCCAACTCAGACCTAAGCCCATAATTCCCAAGCCTATTCCTCTTAGTCCAATACCCACTAACCTAAAATACTCTTTCTTAAACCTTACAACCATCAGCAAAAAAAGGACTACACCTTAAGCACATAACTACACCCTAATCGACAGAACCGAATAGACCCCTCTACAAAAAGATCTGCCGCCTCCCTCCCCTAGACAACCTACAACAACAAACTAACACCATACACACACTAAGAACCAAAAACAGTCGTCAATCTAAAGCCCGCCGGAAAATCGTCGGCCACTATCTTCTTGCCATGTCTTAGCGACCAGACCTCCTTATCGTCACTCAATCGAATACCAACCCAAAAATCCCAATAAACCGGCCATTTTTAGTTTGATGCTTGTAGATGTCGTTTGGATCTGACCGGAAACGAGTAGCTCCGGCGACCCACCATTGAATCCGGCGAAACATAGTTCAAACCCAGCAGTAAACCCAGTTCATATTCCTCCAAAATATCACTTAAAATTGAGTCAAAACGCAGCTGAAAATCAACAGAAAAACACCCAAAAATGAAACCTCAAAACAACCCCATTTTCTGTCGAGAAAATACCCCCAAATAGTCATTTAACTAGTCACGCAAATTGCCATTGCCGAGGTCAGTTGTGGTGGTATTCTGTTTGAATCGAGTCGAGTCCGTCGTCGTCGTTCGAACTTCTGATTTTGGTTTGAGATCCCCGTTCATTTAGCTCATGTTTTCGGGCCAGTTGTTTTTGGGTCGTCGGTTCAAAGATGTTACCATCAATGGAGTTTCTTCATGTTTAAAATAAAGAAAGTTTCTATTAAAAGGTCATCCTCTAACTTTACTTATCTTCCAATTTTCAGATCTTGTGTTGTGGGTGTTTGAATCGTTTTGTTTGATTTTGCTTGTTTCCGTTTTACTGCTTACGTGATAACAATATTTTGAGCTTCCCATTTGTGATATTTGTTTGTTTAACTGTTAAATCAATCTGAAATTTTAAATGGTTGTTTGCTTTTCATTAATAGTCATATTATCTTGTTTCATGTTAGATATGGTTTATGTGGATTCATGTTGTTTTAAGGTTTTTGTGTGGTTGAGTTGAATTAGCAGATGTTACAAATTGGTTTGGTTCAGAATTATAAATGGAAACGAAGATAACAAATTTTGGGGCAATTCTCCATATTGTGAAACCAATTACTAACCATCTTAGTAATTAGGGAGATCCATCTAAGGTATTTGAATTCCTGCTGTCTAATTCCATATGGTTTTGACCTTCAAACATAATCCTAAATGCAGGATGAATTAATTTGTAAATGTCGTAGTTTGGTTTAGACACGTAATTAAATCATTGTGACTATGGGTACGGTTCCCGTGACATGGTCATAATACATAATCCCAATTCGGGTGTGCATTTCATGTGACCTGGCCACAATTTTTAATAATAATAAAAATAAACATATTGTAAATTGCAGGTACATTTCTCGTGGCGCGATTCGCAATGTGTACAAAAACAAACGAGTACGCGACATCACAACTCGTTCAAAAATTTCCATAAATACTAAAAGAGGTTGATTAGGTAATTGAAAGCGTTTAGAGTTATAATGCAAAATAGGGTTTAAATGTGTAATCAATCAGATAGTTAGGCCAACTATTAATAGTTAAGCGACCGTGCTAGAACTACGGAATTCGAGAGTGCCTAACACCTTCTCCCGGGTTAACAAAATTCCTTACTCGGATTTCTGGTACGCAGACAACTTAAAACAGAGTCTAAATTTCCTCGGTTTGGGATTTCAATAAAACGGTGTCCCGGAACATCGTCAAAAATCCGGGTGGCGACTCCGAAAACTAAAATAAATTCCAAATCTGAATAATATCACTTAAAGTGGAAAAACTGCCTTAGTACCCTTCATCAATCCGGAGGGTAGTAATAAAAGGAGGTGTGACAACTCTGGCGACTCTGCTGGGGATTGAGAACCCATAATCTATGGTTCAGGGTTCAAGAATTCGAGCTTAGAATAACTGTTATATTTGGCTTTATTATCTGATTTTACATGTAAGAACCTAACGTGCTAAATGCCTCTTTTTACCACTTTGATATTGTTTGAACTGCATATAAATTCTGCCAAAACCCTCTTCTCTCTGAGTCTTCTAAATCGTCTGGGAAGTGTGCACTACGTGTGACTTCTTTTCTGTTAGAGTGATATCCAAATTTTTGAAGGAGGTACGGATAAGTTGCAAAGCCGGTGAAGCTTCTGTATTCCCGGTACGCTGCCCCGACCTCGGCTCGAGCTGTCCGCTCAGGTAAGCCAAGTCTAGAACAATAAACCCCAGGATTTAAACCTAGAATAACATAGCCTCATGCCGGATCCCTAGTAGGAGCGTTTGTTTGCATCATGTGCATTTGACTTTGGGGACTCAACACAGGGGTTTGGTCCTTCTAGGACAGGTGTACCCAATTTAAAAGATCATCCTGATGCATCTTACGTGCTACTTGCGTATCTATTTATTTCGGCTTGCATGTTGACTGACTTCTAGAATGGGAAATAAAATAAAAAGAAAAAGGAAAATGAAAGAAAAATCAAGAGTGAGAGGTAGATATTTGAAAAATGCTGAAACTCTCCCGAAAAATAAAAAGAAAGAAAATAAGTGAATGTTTTCAAAAGTAATATTTTCCGGTTCCGTCAAAACTCGCAGAACTACGCGGGTTTGATTCTCACCGGATGTGAGATACGTACGCAAACCTCATCGGTTCCGGCCCCTAGTTTTTAAAAAAAAAATCCCCAAAAAATATTTTTCTACCTCTTCATTTTCCCCAATTTTTAAAAAAAAAATCCCCAAAATATATTTTTCTACCTTTTCATTTTCCTCAAATTTAAAAAAAAAATCCAAAAATATTTTCCTTTCATTCCTTCTTTAGAAAAGTCTTTCTTTGATTCCCATTTTTTTAAAATTCAAAAATATTTTTTCTTTAATTCCTTTTTAGGATTCTTTCTTTTAGAAAATCCTGAAAAAAAATAAAAAAAAACTAAGAAATTTTTTATACCAAAAAATATTTTATTTGTAGGAGTCTTTCATTAGAAAAAAAAAGAGACGAATAAAAAGAAAATTGAAATCAAAAAAATATTTTTCTCTCTTCTTTATAAGTCTTTCTTTCGAAAATTAAAATAAAAACAAAATTCAAAATTAAAAAAAAGAGTTAGTTTATTTCATTAATTCATGATCTTCCCGAACTACGCAATATCTGATTCATGCGGCATCATGATACGTAGGCAACCCACATCAGGTTCGATCGAATAATTTTGAAAAAAAAAGAAAAAAAAGTGAAAAGAAAAAAAAGAATGATAATAAGGACCGACTGAGTCCATTCTAACGTGTCCTTTGATTTGAATTGTGAAGATAGCTTGAGGTGGTCGGTTTGTGGTAAGCTGTCAACACAAAATTCAAGGAAAAAATGACAAGCGACATTGAAGATGTTACTAGCAGTCATGAGACTCAGGATCAGAAGGTTCAACAAGAGTCTACTGTGGTTGAGGAAAATAGAGTACTGAAATAGAAAATGACTGAAATGTTTCAAGCATGGTCCAATGGCCAAGGACCGCCCTTCTCTGTTCAAGGTTTCCCAGAATTCACACCCATCTCGACAACTACCATCCCGGTCTCATTGTCTGATCAATCTTATCCACATGGGTTCAGTCTTTATCCTAGATGTACGACCGCAGCTGGATCTCTGGTTGCATGCTCTCAAAATTTTCCATTGACAACCAATCAGACAACCACTGTTGTTATGCCTGTCTTCACTGTCCCACAACCGACGGTGGTGCAGCGGAAACCTCATGAGTCACAATTTTCTACCCATAAAGAACAATACCACTCTCCTGAGTACCACTCATACCTATTTGATCTTCCTGCAAATATTGAGAAGCCTGTCCAAAATATGGCACAGGAAGAAATGACTTAGAACAACAGTTGAAAAACATGCAAGGGTTGGCAGGTCAAAAGAGTATTGCCCTCCAGGATCTATGTATGTTCCCCGATGTCCACTAGGCACCTGGTTTCAAGACTCCCAAATTTGAAAAGTATGATGGACATGGAGATCCCATAGCCCACCTGAAAAGGTATTACAATAAGCTAAGAGGTGCAGAAAGAAATAAAAAATTACTAATGGCTTATTTTAGGGAAAGCCTTACGGGGGTAGCCTCTGAATGGTTTACTGATCGACACACGTCTTGCTGGTATGTCTGGGATGACATGGCTCAGGATTTTGTCAAATGGTTCCAATACAACATCGACATTGCCCCAGATCGCAATTCCTTTTCCAACCTGGAGAAGAAACCAACTGCATGTTTCAAGGAATATGCCATTAAATGGAGAGAGCAAGCGGCTAGAGTTAAGCCACCCATGGATGATCACGAGCTAATCACTGTCTTAATTCAGGCGCAAGAACCAGATTATTTTCAAAACATGATGTCCGCAGTTGGACAATCTTTCTTAGAAGCAATCAAAATGGGAGAAATGGTAGAGAATGGCCTTAAGACAGGCAAAATTATATGTCAAGCAGCTTTAAAATCCGCAACTCAGGCTGTCCAGATTTAATATGATAATCTTAGTGACATGAATGAGAAGGATGAAGAAATTCTGATGACATCAGGGTCGACAAGAGGTCCTAGGAGAATATCTCGAAGGTGTGACCAGCCTCGTCTGCTTTGCGATGATTCCCATAAGCCCTACTATCCACCTAAGAATCCACAATACTATTTTTCTCCACCCGAGTATGTTGTCCAGCCACCAAGACACCCCAGAAGGAGAGCATCACAAAATCTCCACCAGCCTCCACAGAATTTCCAAGTGCCCTATAACCCACATCCAGGTAAGGGGTATAGAGGAGAACAAAGGTTGAAAGATAATTTTACACCAATAGGAGAGTCATATTCAAGCTTGTTTGAGAAATTAAAGCATTATGACATGATTGCACATGTTCCTCCAAATCATGTGGACCCACGTGCAAGAAGCTTTGACCCTTCTAAAAGGTGTGAATACCATTCCAATGCCCAGGGACACGATGTTGAAAGCTGTCGGGATTTGAAAAGAGAAATAGAAAGAATGATCCAGGAAAATCTAATTGTGATCATAGACAGTGACACCCAGAATATCACGCAGAATCATTTACCTACTCATGATGAGGCACACTTTGTGGGGGTGATGCGTGGTGACAGGGAGTATGAGAATCCTCTCGGGAACTTGCTAACTGAAGTTGATGATTTTGAAATTGGAGAATGCTCTGCTGATTATGATGAGAAAATTTGTGGCTAAATGTCAAGCTTAGCAATTGAAAAGTCATTCCCTCCTTACTAGGAAGGAATAATGGTAGCTTATTTTGACATTTTTTCTATTATCTGGGTTATTTTCGAGTTGTGATCCAGATTTTATTTGTTTTATTGAGTCAAATCCTTATATCCCTCTGTTCTGTTTGTGTCAGTTTTGTCTGTCTGTTTTATTGCTATTTTCATTATCCGGGTTATTCTAGGGTTGTAACTGGGATTTTAGGCTGTTTGTCTTGTTGTTAAGCCCTTTCGTCCTTTACTCAATGAAATACAATTTGTCCTTTTGTGTCATTCCATGCTTAGTTCCTTTCTCGTTAGTTTTAATGATATGACATGCATGCGGAAATTTTGGCCAGATCTTAAAAAACTGATTTAGTCTTGAATGAGATAAGTGAGAAAGAGACACTTTTGAGGATGAATAAATATTTGAAATACTTCGGAACTAAGGTCGTGTAAAATTCACCTTCAAAGCATTGTGAAGATCGGGCTTGAGGATGTTTAATCAATTGAGGCTTGGTTGAAAGTTTGACATTGAAAGATAGAAAGTGTCTTTCGACCGCGACACACCAGGAAAATAGACATGTTCATCAATGCTATGATCGCAAAAAGATAATGTGTTTTGGCATTCTCGAGGTCGGGAGGCCCTTTTTATGCTACCCAAACACTGTATACCCTTTGTTACCCCTTTTGAGCCTGTGTTATTTTCTTTGACCTCCCTCTTTTGGAATAAATTTTATATTCAAAAGTCAAAAAAAATGAAAAAATAGGAAGAAAAGAAAGGTCCATGTCCCAAGAGTACAAGCTGGGAAAATTCTCAGAAAGTTCAAATGAAAAAAAAAAGATAAAAGAGAAAAAGAATAGTCAAAGTCTATGCCCTAAAAAAAAAAGAAGCTGGGCTAATTTGTTTTCTAAAAAGAAAAGAGGAAGAAAGAAAACCTAGAAAGAAAAACATGAGAAAAGGAAAGAAAGATGAAAAATAGTTAGGTCAGATGTTTGAACTACGTTAGACCTGATTCCTAAAAAAAAGAGAGGATACGTAGGCAGCCTTACACGGTTCGCTCCAACCAAATAAGATTCCAAATAAGAAGGGAAAAAAATCCAGAAAAATCCCCAGTAGCTAAAACTGGGGCTGAAATTTTACTTCCCTTTAGGAAGAGTCGATTCCGAGAGTTGTAAGTTTACAACCCCTCGTTTTGACTCTACTTTAAGCCTTCATGCCAACCCTCCTTTCCAACCCTATCCAAAAACCTTCTAAATAAAGACCTCCCGATATGCCTTCAAGAATGCCAAAAGAAGTATGCAATGAGCAACGATTGTCACGCGACATAGAACATTGTCAGTTGCTCACCAAAGAAAGCATGGAATCAGCAACGGTTGTCACACGACATAGAACACTGTCAAGTTGCTCATAAAAGAAAAAGAAAAATAAAAGAAAAGAATAATGAGAGAGTCTTACTAGTGAAAACCCTCATGGGCACTGTAAGGCGATGATAAGTAGAGAAAAATAAATGAGAGAGACTTTTTGGTGAAAACCTCTCGGGGCCCCACTGGTCGAAAGTGAGTCGTAAAGCTGATACGAAGAATTGGCACAAACAAGCCGACTTCCAAGGTCATAAGAATGGTGAAAANAATGAAAAAGAAAAAGAAAAAAGAAGAAGAAGAGAACTCTCCCTTCTGTCCTTCCGACAGGGGCATTTCTTGTTAATACTTGTTTCTTTGCATCATTGTGTCATTAACTCTGAGTCAGTTCTTGTCAAAACAAGCAAGAAGATATTTCAAAATCTGCTACCAGCCTTTCAGTTGCACAAAGCAAATTTGGCCAGCACATTCAGTTGTTACAGTCAACATGCCTCGAGGGTTCATGAAAATGAAAATGGTTTCCCCCCAAAAAGACTCTTGTCAGCCTACTTGGCACAAGTAAAGATTACTGGTGATTCCCTCTGAGAGTCAAATTGCTCCAAAAGGCAAGAAGTCACTCAAGATATCAGAAAAGGTCGCATAAGCAAAGATCTCCTGTTGGGATAAGGCTGACTGAGCCACAAATACAAATGGTACTAGGTGTGAAACAATCAGGGTTGATGCAGAGCAAAAAAGTCTCTTGAAAACTGACTCAAGTTGATTGAGCAAAAGCCAAGCTGCCTAGGACTCAAGGCCACAAACCGACCACCACTTTTAAAACTGACAAAATTTTCTTTGTTTGAAACAGGAACAAAGCAGTGCAAGGAAGTTGGTTCAAAGACCCAAATAAGAAAAAAAAAAGAGAAAAGAAAAAGAAAAAATAAGAAAAAGAGAAGGGAAGAGCCGAAAAAAAAAGAAGTTTCTCAAATCTTTACCTTTATTTGTCTTGCAAGTGTACATAAAATGTCGCCATTACTC
>ML386777.1:10000-12376 GCA_005239525.1 Nicotiana knightiana | reverse complement strand
GACAATTCCTCAATATATTGTTCATTCGCAACAAAATATTTTCTTTGTGCGTCGGTAAAAAAACATGCTTTTTGGGGGAGAGATATTATTTAACCAATCGAGTCACAGGTATCTAACATGTTCATACCTAACGATTTTCCACAAAGTGGTGACGAAACGTATAACTTGTACAAATCTTTCCATTTTCCAAGTCGATCCGATCCATTCGTTTGTAGAGCTATTTACTCGATCGCAGACATTTCTGGAACACCTCTAACAGAGGGGCAAATAGTCAATTTTGAAAGAACTTATTGTCAACCTCTTTCAGATATGAATCTATCTGATTCAGAAGGGAAGAACTTGCATCAGTATCTCAATTTCAATTCAAACATGGGTTTGATTCACACTCCATGTTCTGACAAAGATTTATCATCCGAAAAGAGGAAAAAACGGAGTCTTTGTCTAAAGAAATGCGTTGAGAAAGGGCAGATGTATAGAACCTTTCAACGAGATAGTGCTTTTTCAACTCTCTCAAAATGGAATCTATTCCAAACATATATGCCATGGTTCCTTACTTAGACAGAGTACAAATATCTAAATTAGATATTTTTAGATACTTTTTCAGACCTATTGCCAATACTAAGTAGCAGTCGAAAATTTGTATCTATTTTTCATGATATTAAGCATGGATCAGGTATATCATGGCGAATTCTTCAGAAAAAATTGTGTCTTCCACAATGGAATCTGATAAGTGAGATCTCGAGTAAGTGTTTACATAATCTTCTTCTATCCGAAGAAATAATTCATCAAAATAATGAGTCACCATTGATATCGACACATCTAAGATCGCCAAATGCTCGGGAGTTCCTCTATTCAATCCTTTTCCTTCTTCTTGTTGTTGGATATCTCGTTCGTCACATCTTCTATTTTTTTCCTGAGCCTCGAGTGAGTTACAGACAGAGTTCGAAAAGGTCAAATCTTTGATGATTCCATCATCTATGATTGAATTGCGAAAACTTCTGGATAGGTATCCTACATCTGAACCAAATTCTTTCTGGTTAAAGAATCTCTTTCTAGTTGCTCTGGAACAATTAGGAGATTCTCTAGAAGAAATACGGGGTTCTGCTTCTGGCGGCAACATGCTTGGTCCCGCTTATGGGGTCAAATCAATACGTTCTAAGAAGAAAGATTGGAATATCAATCTCATCGAGATCATCGATCTCATACCAAATCCCATCAATCGAATCACTTTTTCGAGAAATACGAGACATCTAAGTCATACAAGTAAAGAGATCTATTCATTGATAAGAAAAAGAAAAAACGTGAACGGGGATTGGATTGATGATAAAATAGAATCCTGGGTCGCGAACAGTGATTCGATTGATGATGAAGAAAGAGAATTCTTGGTTCAGTTCTCCACCTTAACGACAGAAAATAGGATTGATCAAATTCTATTGAGTCTGACTCATAGTGATCGTTTATCAAAGAATGACTCTGGTTATCAAATGATTGAACAACCGGGAGCAATTTACTTACGATACTTAGTTGACATTCATAAAAAGCATCTAATGAATTATGAGTTCAATCCATCCTGTTTAGCAGAAAGACGGATATTCCTTGCTCATTATCAGACAATCACTTATTCACAAACTTCGTGTGGGGAAAATCGTTTTCATTTCCCATCTCATGGAAAACCCTTTTCGCTCCGCTTAGCCTTATCCCCCTCTAGGGGTATTTTAGTGATAGGTTCTATAGGAACTGGACGATCCTATTTGGTCAAATACCTAGCGACAAACTCCTATGTTCCTTTCATTACGGTATTTCTGAACAAGTTCCTGGATAACAAGCCTAAAGGTTTTCTTCTTGATGAGATCGATATTGATGATAGTGACGATATTGATGATAGTGACAATCTTGATGCTAGTGACGATATCGATCGTGACCTTGATACGGAGCTGGAACTGCTAACTAGGATGAATGGGCTAACTATGGATATGATGCCGGAAATAGACCGATTTTATATCACCCTTCAATTCGAATTAGCAAAAGCAATGTCTCCTTGCATAATATGGATTCCAAACATTCATGATCTGGATGTGAATGAGTCGAATGACTTAGCCCTCGGTCTATTAGTGAACCATCTCTCCAGGGATTGTGAAAGATGTTCTACTAGAAATATTCTTGTTATTGCTTCGACTCATATTCCCCAAAAAGTGGATCCCGCTCTAATAGCTCCGAATAAATTAAATACGTGCATTAAGATACGAAGGCTTCTTCTTCCACAACAACGAAAGCACTTTTTCACTCTTTCATATACTAGGGGATTTCACTTGGAAAAGAAAATGTTCCATACTAACGGATTCGGGTCCATAACCATGGGTTCCAATGCACGAGATC
>ML386776.1:11611-26898 GCA_005239525.1 Nicotiana knightiana | reverse complement strand
GGGGGGGGGGGGGGGAGGTTTTCAGACAGTAACAAAGGGTATGGAAGGTTAGTTCCCAACCGTTGGATCATCGAAGATCAACGGTTGGGATTTAATCAGACAAACAACGTCGTTTCCTTTGGGTGAGGGGAAAGGTTGGACCGGGTAGTGGACTGGGCTGGGGTATGTTGGCATTCAGGAAGGGGATTGGGCCTGGGTGTAGTTGGCCCAGTCCGTTCAGCCCTTAGAAAACTTATACTAATTGTAAACCAATTAAATTAATCCTAATTAAATTTTAAAAATATATTAATTAATTTTAACACAATTTAATTTAATTATAATCTAATGAGTTAATTTTAAAAGTAAAGCCATTAATTAATACTCATAATTATCTAAAGAATAAATTTTTGCAATTTTCTTCTAATAATATAATTGAATTATGTAACTAATTATTAAATTAAATCAAAGACCTAATTATGCATGATAATGAAATTTTAACTATTTTTTTTATTTTTTTATAAATTTTAAAAGACAAAATGTGACCATCACTACAAATAATTCTCAAATAAACAGAAATTCACACAAAATCTAGCCATAATAAAATTAATTTATTTATTAATTTTTGTAGGAGTATTTTTAATAGCTAAAAAATTACATGCTCACGATGATTATTGTAATGCAACAATATGTGGTCTCTCTGACTCTATGATAATGACTGTGTACCCATTTAAAAATTTGGGACAAGACTTGGTAATTGCTGCTTCAAACAGAATTTAATGCATATTAGTTATTACACTATCCAGTAATCACAAGCAACGGATTTCACGAAAATCTGTCAAACACTCAAACCATTACAGCTCGCCACTCAAATTTTCCAGCGCATAGAATATGATAGAAATTCAGAAAAGTAGAGTCCCTAAGGTGTACTCCATCTCTGGTCAAAAAAAGCACTCAAACTGGTCATGCAAACTTCTCTGCAAATTTTGCTACATATGTATATTTTACTTGAAATACACAAATTTTGCTAGCTCTTGCAAAAACTTATTATTTCTCTTATGAAATGCTTATTATTCGTTGATGTTGTAGAAGCTGGCACCAAGCTATTGGCTTATTTGAAACATGAATGGTTTTACATTTGCATAATCCTAACAAAACTCCTATTCCATTCCACCTTTTTAACTATCTAGGTGACATTGTGGAGTAACTACATGTAGCATTAGATGATGGATGAGTAGTAACAGTAAAGGAACTGAATTGATTGAGCTCCCTTTTCATAGATCTATATACATGATCTAAGCCTTCTTCTATTAGCTCTAAAACTGTCTGTGGCATTGGAGGCATATTAATGTCAACTGATCCTTCCAACATCTTCACCACTTCCCCCATCGTAGGCCTTGTCGAAACTTCATCCTGAATACACCAAAAGGCTACCATTAAAGCTCTCATTAGCTCTTCTTTTTCGATTGCTCCTTCAAGTCGTCTATCAACAACCTTTTCTGGCGTTCCTTCGCTCATTTCCTGAAAAAAAAACAAATAAACAACATATCTTTAAGTTTTAAAAAGGGAAATCTACGAATCAGAAGTAAGGGGATTGCCCTTTCCCTTTAGAGTTTAAGTTTTGTGCACTGTCAGATTAAGTTCACCTACATCAACATGTAATTCTTTTTTAGATTGGTATGATACCTTGAAAAATAGAGTAATAACCTGCTATTATCGGTTAAATTTCACCAACGGAGTAAAAGTTCTTTATAGAATCATTATATATAACTTAAAACTCTTCCCTCTTTATCAGAATTGATCAAGTGAGTACCTTGTAAGCCCATCCAGGGTAAAAGAAGTCCTCAGCATCACAAGTCATATCAAGATTTCTTCGACCACCAACGATTTCCAGTAGCAGCATTCCATAGCTGTAAACATCAGCTTTTACAGTTATGGGTCGGTTGCTGACCCACTCGGGGGCTAAATAACCTCTGGTTCCTCGGACCATAGTGACAACATGGGAATGCTCTCTCCCCATCAATTTAGCTAGTCCAAAATCAGAAACTTTAGGACAGAAATTCTCATCCAAAAGTATGTTCTCTGGCTTGATGTCGCAGTGTATTATTCTATTCCTGCACTGCTCATGAAAATAAGCTATCCCTTGTGCAGTAGCAATGGCTATGCGGAAACGTGTAGGCCAAACTAGCAGTCTATCTCTGTTACTATATGAATGAAATATCCACTTGTCCAGTGAGCCATTTTTCATGAACTCATATACTAGTAGCCTGTTAAAAGAAAATGCTCAGTTCATACTTACATATTTAAGTTGGCACAACACAACCGTCCAATTACTATGAAATGCTTTACTTACCTTCGTGTTCCCTCAGAACAGTATCCGCATAGACGAACCAAGTTCATATGATGCATGGAGCCAATGGTGTTGACCTCTGTTATAAATTCCCTTTCCCCATGAGGTAAAACTTTGCCAAGCTTCTTTACTGCAATCAATGTTCCATCTCCTAGGCTTCCCTTGTATACACTGCCAAATCCACCTGTCAACATAACATTGTTACTTATTATGATAAAACCTCATTTAATTTATTGGACCAGTTGTCTTGGTTTGGATTTCCTTTGTGGTTTTGAATAATACTAGATAGAAATGATAATAGTCATGTCTTTACCTGTTCCAAGTAACTCGGAAAAATTGTTAGTCCGGTGTTGCAAGTCACGGTAGCTGAAACTAATCGGAGCTCCTGATAAGATCAAAGAGCCCTCAAGAGCTCTCTTTAAGGATCTTTTTCGATGGATATTGATATATAACAGACAACCAAGTAGCGCGATGAGAACTGTCATACTTAGAACTATAGGAAGTATCAAAACTTTATCGCGTGTACTCTGTGATTCATCTGATGAATTCCCTTTTTGTTTGTCACCATTCACTCCAAATGAGCCATTAGCCTCAACCTTCACGAATAGAGTTGAGCCAGGATCCTCGAATCCACCAAATTCTAAACTTCTTAGGACCCAACAATAAGGCTTTTCCTCACTAAGACCATAAACAGAAGCAACACAATCACAATTTGATAAGCAAGCATTCCCACATTTGGACACTGACTCTATATCACTATAATTTGCTATAACAGATGATCCTGAGAAATAGTAAGCAGTTTGTTGAGCTGTAGAAATCTTGAACTGGGAAGTCAAATTTTCATGATGAGGTCCACATTTCCCTGTCAATGAAGAATTTGCAGAACACGAGATATCATTTCCCACCTTAGAAGTGCCTGGTAAGCATGTGCAAGAAGCATTTGTTTTACTTCTGTCTAAATTACATATCCCATTGCCACAAATTCCAGCGATGTCACATGGATTGGACACAGCCGCCCACTCTGCAACCCATTGCCTTGATCCATTCACATCGTTGTCCCATCGATACAAACGTAGATTTCCATTACCCTCAAGAATTAACCTTCGAAAAACAGATGGTGTACTCCAATTAGATTGATTCACAGCCGAGAATAGCCCTCCATAATCAACATCATTTTTGTACACATAAACTGCTCCATCTGAAGATGAGCCATAAACCATACCAAAGCTTCCAGCTTTGTCCAAAACTGCAACAACATCTCCTGTCACATTTGATATATCAGGTCCTGACCAGTAAGAATAATTGCTATACAATTCAGGTGACATATGATAGAACTCCGGCACATTGTAGGTCAATGCAAGGTTTAGTGAGGTGGGCTGCTGCAACATTTTTAACGTGTAATAACCTCCCGGGGAAGGCGATTTTGATGATGTTAGTTCTAGTGACACTGTTAAAGGTTGGCCTGGTAATAGAGTATCTGATGGATGTGAAAAGCTCTGCCATACAATGCTTAGGTTGTCCGCATAGAGAATGAAGTTTCCATTTTCAGACATGACAGCTGTCGCAACGCCAGCTTCTGAGGTGTTTGATGCCCATACAGTGGTGCCTCTGTCCGTCAACATGAGATTTCCAGTGTTGTCGAACTCCAAAATTGCGTCTCTGGTGACTGGAGAGTTTCTATTTAGATGATGAACACAAAATGAAAGGGTTGGCCAAAAGGTTTATATATACCTGCAAAAGCTTTAGTAAAAACTAGAGATGGAGGAATACATTCTGCTTTGTTCCAACTAAGTCTAATATAAGAATAACATCTCTCTAAAGAATCTACCATTCAAACTTATGTTTACATGTTAAGCATTTTGAAGAAATTCTAGTTCCATATAACATTCTCAGCTTCTTGCTCCTTTTTTCAAGAGAAAGAAACCCGGACTAGTTCATGTTGGGAAAGAAATGACGAGGCGTTAAACTTCTATACACTAACAATATAAAAAGTTTTGTTAAATCCACCATTATGTAACAACTAAAAGTGCCACTTTTATGTAATGATTTATTAGGTGCGGTCGCGTCGTTATACCTTATTTTTTCTCTATTCTTCCATTTCCTTATTATTAAAATAATCTTTTTATATAATAATTCTGTTCCGTACCCTATATTTTCTTTGTAATATTGTAAGTTTATTCTTCATATTACTGATACGTAACATCATGAAATGACAACAAATAATACAATCTTTCCAAATGTTATATTTTCATCAAAACAATACAATACAAGATAATACGAACCATCCAAAATGCTATAACAAGTCAAAAGATTAGTATATATACGTTGAATCCTTAACTACGATTTATTTCATGCACGACTTGTAGTAATAAGTTGACAAGCATTACAAGAGGATTACACTTACATGGGAGGGGACCAAACCAATGTGCGATCCCCTGGAAGTTGCGCAAACCAAATAGACAACTGATATTTATCATGTGATTCTTCTGTTGGTGTGAAGCCAAATGCAAAAGTTTTATTGTCAGAAAACCATGCTTTGTTCTCTTTAGCTAACAATCTTGAACCCAAAACAACTCCACTAGACTCAATGCAGCAACAAAACTCTGCTATAAACAGCAAGAGCATTAAGGCCAACGCAGAGGAGAGTAAGCCTGGAGCCATATGGCATTAAGTTGGTATATTTCAAGAAAATCAGCTTCACTTAGGATAAGCATTTGGGTCCTTATATAAAAGAAACAGGGAGTCAAGGGAGGAAGAAATTTTCCAGATTTGGAGATATGAACACGTGGACAATGGTGGGTGAGCTACAACGTTGAAAAGTGACCAAAATTCTTGGATGTTTTGGTCGGTTCTGGCATTTGGCGGCACGTGTTTACTTAGCTTCTTTGTCGCTTTCAGCTATAAATCGACCAAATTGCCAAACTTATAAAAGCTGGAGAGCAGATATTCCTGTTTTCACACTTCTCCTACCAGCGCATAAAGGATCATTCAGATGCAAATTCACAATCTGGAAATAGTTTTCAAAATGAGTATAGTTTTATATATATGTCTATATATATAATTTAATTTTTATGTATATATAGTTCGAGCAGAAAATAATAGATGTATAAGTAGAATTGTGACAACTCACCCTAATTCACTTCCTCTTCAATGTTCATGATTTTGACTCTCAGAGAGTACGGAAAAAAATGTGGGCTACGTACGTCTCTTGACTATCTTGTACCAATAATTAATATTGAAAGCAGTAGGGAAGGGCTATTTTAGCTTTTTGTCAACACCTAACAATAACGATTCGTAAAATGGTTGTTTATCTGGACAAGTAACCTTAACAACCTGGAAATTTGGATTATGACGATGAGGACAGAGATCAGTTTCTACTTTCTATACATCAATGTGAACCCATCTACCCGGCCGTTTGATTTTAGTATGAGTTTGATGTTAACTTTCTGCTAATATGACAGTCTATTTCTGTTTATTTAGCATGGTGACGTGATCATTATTCATACGAAAATATTTTGAACACAGACTATATGTTAGCAACATCTTCAGTATTTTCCCTTTTTTTATTGAAGGTTGGGTTGGGTTAGTTTATTTGATTTTTATATATTTTTTACTCTATGTATGTATAAATTTTATATACAAAATCACGGAAGAGAAGATTATTTCGCGAAAGACCACAAGAAGACAAGTTAATATTAGAAAAGCGTCTTTTTTTTTTCCTTACGCATATGTGAGTTTTGCTTTTCTTATGTCAAGATGACACTTCTCTAATTCTGGCTCACTCAGCTACACATTTGTTTTGGGTTATATGAATAACGTAGTCATCTTTAGTATGTATCGGTTAGTGTATCTTATTGTTAATGCGCTTAAACTGCTATAGAAAGATTTCTGAGGTTAGTATTAATAATTATGTAATAAATAGTTACTTTAATAGAAGATTTAATTAATCACATTCGATTAAGAACAATTCTTTACACTACTAGAAATTCGGCAAATATCGACCAAGAAAAACCGATCAACTTTGGTCGGTCAAAAAACCAGCCAAAAAACCGACCAAAGTTCGTCGGTTTTTCAAAATATTTTATTTTTTACAAAACCGACTAACTTTGGTCGGTTTTTGTTGGCGCAAAAATGCGGGAAACTATTTTTGAGTCCCGCGAAATTTATTTTTCAAGAAACCGACCAACTTTGGTTCGTTTTTCAAGTAAATTAAATAAAAATTAATATTAAAAAAAAGACCAAAATTGGTCGGTTAATTCGGCCGGTCATTTTAAAAAATCGACCAACTTTGGTCGATTATTTTCGTGCCAAAATACAATTAAAAAGTATAAATCAAATAAAAGACTATCTTAAAATATAATGCACCAATGGTCTAGTGGTAGAATAGTATCCTGCCATAGTACATACCCCGATTCGATTCCCAGATGGTGAATATTTTGACTGCGTAATTAAAAAAACGATCAACTTTAGTCGGGTTTTTTTTTTTGCAATATTTTTTTTTTGAATTTAATTGACCGACCAACGTTAGTCGGTAATTTCCGACCAACTTTGGTCGGTATTCCTTTCCAACCGTCAAAACATCGTTCACACATAAATGATCGCGTTTTGGTCGGTAGTTGGTCATAACCGACCAACTTTGATCGGTTTTAGCGCATTTCTAGTAGTGTTAGTGTGTAAGAAATTAGCCAAGTCGCGAGCATCGTTTGCTCTTGAATTATACACTCCACTCCACTCTGAAGGAGTGTCAACGAGACACGCGCTGACTAATGGAGGAAAAAAAACCTTTTACTTTTTCAAAGGTAGAGATTTAGATCAATAAGAAGAGAAAAAAGATAGACAAAAAGGAAAAAAAAAATAAAGGTGACGATTGAAAAGGAATAGAGGTTAGATTGATTGCTTTCAAGGATATTTTTGTATTTTAGTTTTTGAAATTTATGTGTAATATCATTGGTAGTTGATACTTCTTGAAATTTAAATGATATTATGGAGTGTAACTGTTTTAGTAACTTTAAATTATTCATGGGAATTGGTTATAAGTTTAAATTTTCGTATACTGAAATTTCTTATATTGTACTTAATACAAAAATTGAGCTGAAAAACAATTTAAACGTTACAAAAATTTACTGTAATGCTTAGGAATGTATTGATTAGCATACTAACAGTGGGATTTGCAAGATTAGGAGAAGTAAAAGTGCTACTATTCAAGGAACTGCAGGACAAAAAATTCATCTTCAATTGTCCGGTGGCATTGTACAAGTGCTCCCTGGATATTAAACCCCCCAGGACCCCACAGTAGAAAAATATGCTGTAATCTTAGTACCATGTCTGAGGCGAACCCCACCTCTCTCACCAGAGGAGGGGAGGAATGTCATCAACCCACAAATGCCACAAATGAATAATCCTGCAAGAATTATTCTGTGGAATGTGAGAGGAGCCAACAATGAAACCTTTCGTAGACATTTTCGTGATCTAATAGACACCCACATACCTTGTGTTATTACATTACTCGAAACAAAAATGACCTCCCATACTTCTCTCCTAAATGATCATGACTTCACCAACATGATAGAGGTTCCTGCGGAGGGTCAAACAGGAGGGATGGTAATTCTTTGGAATATCAACATTGTTAATGTTCATAGCTTCACTAGAAGAGATCAAGCTATCCATGCAATGATTGGGGTAATTTCTACAAAATAAAAACTTGGCTTTTTAGTTCTATTTACGCCAGTACTTGTGCAATTAATATAAATAATCTTTGGACTAATCTTAATAATATCTCTACTAACTATAAAGGACCTTGAATGGTAAGAGGTGACTTCAACGATGTCCTAACATATCGAGATAAGTTTAGTGGTAGGCCTGTTAACCCTAAAAGATTATCTCAACTCTGAAAATATATAAGCAATTGCAATCTTATTGATATAGGTTATAAGGGTTGCAAATTCACATGGTCTAATCATAGAAGAAAGTCTAATGGTTTGATCATGGAACGCCTAGATCGAGTGTTTGTTAATGAAAATTGGTTAGATTTTTTTCCCAATGCTTTTGGACCCACCTTCCAAAAACTTATTCCCACCACAACCCCCTTTTTCTTACCCTATTCAATCATAATAATATTATTGGTCCTAAATCATTCCGGCTAGAATCTTTTTGGTGCAACCATCCTGGCTTTGTAAACATTATCAACTCTAGTTGGACGAGCAATAATATCATCACTGCCTCTAGTAATTTCCAGAAACAAGTTATCGAGTGGAAAAATACAACCTTTGGGAATTTTTTTAGGAAAAAAAAGAAAAATTCTAGCTAGACTTAGTGGTATACAAACTTCGAACCATTATTATACTAGCACCTTTTTTTCAAAACCTAGAAGAAAACCTCAAAAAGAATTATAGTAGTATTTGGAAATAGAAAAAGATTACTGGAAAATAAGATAAAAAATTGCTTGGATAAACGATGGTGATGCCAACACAAATTTTTTTCATATAAGTACCTCTAACCGTAAAACAAGAAACTAAATTGTTTACTTTAAAGACGATAATGGTAATTGTTTTGAGAATCATGAAGCTATCATGAATCATACTACCAATTTCTTTAATAATATCTTCACAACCTCTATGACTTCTACAAATTGGAAACTTATCAAGAATAACCCTACTAGCTTCTCCAATCTCAGTCTCTCCTCACTAGATAACCCCTTGTCAAATATAAAAATCACAAATGCCCTCTATTCTTCAGACCATTCAAAGCCCCTGACCCGGATGACTTGCGCCCTTTTTTTTTTTCAAAAATATTGACATATAGTTAGTCCCTCAGTAATCTGTTGTTGTCATAAGATTTTTAAAGATTGCAATGTTCCTGCTCCTTTAAATAATACATACATCTTCCTGATCCCCAAAATTTCTAATGCTAATAACCTTAAGAACTTCCGGCCAATAGGTCTTTGTAATACCATTTACAAAATCATCACTAAAATTATTGTCAATAGGATAAGTTTTTTCCTAGAAACCATCATTAGCCCTTACCAAGCTAACTTTATGAAGAATCGTAGGGCAAGTGACAATGCTACTATTATTCAGGAAATTATTCATTCCATAAACAAAAAAAAGAGTAAAGTTGGCAATATGCTTATTAAAAACGACCTAGAAAAAGCGTTTGACAGAATTGAATGGTCCTTCATATTCCAAACGCTTCACCATTTTTAATTTCCTCCAAATATCACTAGATTAATTATGTCTTGCATCACCACTAGTTAAATATTCATTCTAGTAAATGGCCACAAACTAATCATTTTAGCCTCAGTAGGGGTATTCGTCAAAGGGATCCCATGTCCCCTTATATCTTCATCCATTGCATGGAAATACTTTACCGATACATAAACCGCTTAGTTGATACCAACATTTGGGACCCCATTAAGGTGACTCTCAAAGGCCCTTCCTTCTTCCATCTCTTTTTTGCAGATGACCCGATCCTAATGGGCAAAGTTACTAGGAAAAACTGTACCACTATCTTTAATTGTACAAATATTTTTTGTAGTTTTTCGGGCCAGAAAATTAACAAATCAAAATCTAGGGTCTACTTCTCCACCAACTGCTCCAAAAATGATATTGGTTTTGCTTCAAATTATCTAGGCATCAAAAGCACTACAATATTTGAAAAATATTTGGGATACCCCATTCATAACCAAGGTCCTAAAAATAAGGACTTTTACTACATTTTAGATAATTTGCGGAACAAGCTAGCCAGGTGGAAAAATAACTTCTTAAATATTGCTGGACGCATCACCCTTGCTACATCTACTCTAGCTAGTGTCTCAAATTACATAATGCAATTTACAATGTTACCTAGCAAAATTATTTTTCATATTGATAGAATTATCAGGAATTCATTTGGAGGACGACGAATAAAAAGAAAAAGTTACATCTCATTAATTGGGATACTGTCACTAAAGTCAAATCGATTTGGGGGGGGGGGGGGGCTAGGAATTAAAAAAGCCCGTTCAAAAAAATAAAACTCTTTTAGTAAGCCTTTCTTGGAGATTATTGAACTACCCCCAATCTCCTTGGGAAAATCTTCTCATCACTAAGTACATCAACAACCCTTCAAAGAATTCTTCTTTTATATAGAAAAGCCTCAAGATTGGGTGGGAAATATGCTCAAAAGGAACGTCTTGGGCAATTGGTCACAATTCAAACATAGATATCTGGAATTCAAGATGGATTCCTAATTGTCATCCTCTCCGCCAAATCCTTATAGGACCTTTGAATAAAAGTGACCTACTCCTCACACCAAAAGCTCTTCACTACAATAACTCTTGGGCTTTTGATAAGATATCTTTTGACATACCTTCCTCAATAACTGACAAAATCAACTCCATCATCTTACCTTCTAGTAACCTCAAAGACAAAATTTATTGGGATAAAACTTCTAATGGTCTCTTCACTACTAAATCTTGCTATACCTTCATCAATGAATCTCTAAATATTCTTCCAATAGGAAAAAAATTGATTGGATATGGTCCCTAAACTGTCCCATAAAATCAAAATTTTCTTATGGCTTTGTTACCATGAGAGAATTCCATCTAGAAAATATTTACAATCAAATGGCATCAACATAGACCCAACTTGTACATGCTGCTGCAAAGAGGAAGAAGATATTGAACACATTTTCCTCCGTTGCAACATGGCAAAACATTTTTGGCACTCCCTACTAAATAAATCTCCACCCTTACTCACCAACTCTAATAATGATCACTGGCTTATCTTGCTTAAAAATTAAAATTCTTTTATTAATTGTGTAGCTACTCTACCTAACATCATTAAATGGGAAGACCTATTTCCCTTTATAATTTGGAACCTCTAGCTTACTAAAAATAGCAATAATATTAATAATACCGACCAACCTCTCTCACCCTCTCTAATAATAAAACATGCCCTTGAATACAAATTTTGCTCGTAAAAGGAAACCAACATTACAAGAAAAATTCCCATTACAATTTTGTGGCATGCCTCCCCTCCCCCCCTTCCCATGATGGTACAAACTTAATACTGATGGTGCTTTTCGAAGTACTACATCAACCTCAGGTATAGGTGAACTGATCAGAAATGCAAATTCAAATTGGATCTTAGGCTTTATAAAATCAGTCCATGCAGATTCATCTATCCATGCAGAGCTTCTAGCCATCCACCAAGGATTGATCTATGCAGAAAATAACAATTTAACCCCAATAAAAGTGAAAATCGACTCAACGGATGTTATTAATTACCTTGAAAAAGGATCCATAACTTATAACAATATCATTTTTGACTGCAGATGGTTAACGAACAAAATGGGGCAAGTAGTTCTCAGGCATAGTTGCAGAGAAGGTAATGCAACAGCTCACCTGATGGCAAAGGAAGGTGCAAGACAATCTACTATGAATAAATTTGTGTGTTGTGAATACCTAATTTTTGCACCATTTAAATGCTCTCTAAAGTTGTTAGTGTCAATTTTCCTTCAATCGTTATTTTTCCTATATTTTTGTGCATTTTTAATTGAATTTCTTGTCATAAAAATACAAAAAAAACAATTTTTCTGTACTTTTCTCTTTGTGTGCACTTTTAATTGACTAATTATTTGATAAGTTAATTGATTTCTCATATAATTAATTCAATTTTTAGCTAATTTATTTTATTAGGTTTATTTTACTAGTTGGTATTTAGGTTAATTAGATTTTAGTTTAATAAGATAGGATTCAAGGAAAATGGTTAAAATCGAAATGATTTAAGTGGCCAAAAGTGAAATGGCTAATCCATAAAAGGGCTGCCAGGGGAGGGGAAAAAATGACGTAGTTTGATCATAAAACTACATCGTTTTGGTTAAATGATCAACGATCAAATCCTGGCCACCTATTTTCTTTGATCCAATGATCTACAATTGGTGTCATGTGAGATATAAAAGTTTAGAAATCTGATTTTTTGGCCTCATTTCCATACAAACCCTAGACCCCCCTCTCTTCACTCTCTCTTCTCTCTCACCCTCTGCCGCCGCCGCCCCTCTCCATGGAGGCACCACCGGCAGCCGTCGTCCAAACCACCCCGAAATCTCACCATACAATCCCCACAACCTCCTCTTTCCAAATCTCCAACCCAAACCCCTCAAAACTAGCTCAAGCTCCATGAATTTTAGATCTAAACAAACCTAGCCGCCTTCTTTTCTCCCAAATTTGTGAAGCTCCGAACACCACCACACTATAATACCTATATCAACGGATAAAGCCCCTCAAGACCTACCTATCTATGTCAATCTCACCCCAAAACTCCATCAATCGGAATTCCGGCGACCACGCTGCCACCACCTACTGCCAAACCGCCTCTCTCCACTTCATTATCCACCATGCCCCAGGTTTCTTGCTTCCTCAAGCCACTTAACCGTCTTTCGGAATATAATGACTGAGTTGGCAAGAAACCTCGAGTCCGGTGGTCGTATCTCATCCTCCCCGGTGGTGTTAAGACGAGCATATTTAAATTCACGGAGTTAGGTATCAATCCAAGACCTTCATTCCCTCACTAATTTCTGATTTTTTTTTTATAGCAATAGCTTTTGATTTCTCTCTTGGTCAAATTAGTGTTAATTAGAATTTCAAGTAAGTAAGTTATTTATTAGTCATCTCTGTTTATCTTAGTTGTTTTTGTTAGTTGAATTGTTCACTTAGTTAGTTGTTTAGTTAGTTCATTTTACTCGTTGTTCGATAGTTACTAATGTTCATTTAAGTTTTGTTTTGGGCAGTGTTTCATTATTTCATCGCCTGTTGCCAGTTCTCATTAATCAGGTAGTTTTAGTTTAGTTCGTTTGGATACGTAGTTCAATTACAATTGAATTCATGTTTTAGCTTTGCCTATTCATAGCTGGTTTGAGTGTGAGTGTGTTTTTTTTTGCTTGAATTTCAGTCATGCATTGATAAAAGCTAAATACTTGAGTGTAAGGTACATGTTTGTTGCCTTTTACTATTTGGAGTAGGTTTAAGGTAAAAGTACCCTTACATGTGTCTAATTTTAGTGAAAAAGGACAATCCATAATCATAATTTTGGACAGACTTTTGGTGTAAGTTGGAATCCCTTTCAAGGCTGCCCTCTCCTATAAAGGGAGGGTCTTTCTTTCACTTTGGGGAGAGCATTTTTTACTAAGAGTTTTCAGCACTTACAATAGGTTTTAGGCAAGAAAAAACATCAAGAGTCTTGGTTTCCTATGTTTGTTTTTGGTCTAAAACACATGGCTGATTCTCTGGATTAACTTTCGAGTTCACTTCTGGGGTTGAATTTGTTGCTGGTCGTGCTGTTAGTTACTGTCATTTGCTGTGTTTTGGTTAAAGATTTATCCGGGTTTTGCATTACTGTCTTTTCTATATTCTGCTGCAACATAAGGTAACTTTCAAGATATGTAATGCAAATCTTTGAATGAAAATGGTGATGTTTTTAATATGCACAATTGTTGGACTGTTTAAGATTGCTTGTTCAAGGCTAGTAAGCATATAAAAATATTTTACTCTTCACTTCATAAAGATTGTTAAAAACTTGCATTGAAAAAAAAAAGGAATAAAACAATAAACTTGTTTAGAAGTTTGTATATTTCTGTTTTCAAATTCAAGGTAGTAATTTATTTTAATCTAAATGCTTTATACTTAAAGTGCTATTTTTCATTTGGCAAAAAAAAAAAAAATGTTTCTCCTCCAATGTAGAAGTTCATGCCACAAGTTGTGAATTTGAGAGTACACCTTTTCCTTTTTACTGTATATGAAAGCTTTTGTGCAAATGATAGATTCCACTAAAGGTTGATATAAAATTTGTATAAATATGTGGTAAAAGTCCTAGTATATTTCTGAATGTTTGTAGGCTTCAAGATGATTTGTTTTTAGTTTTATTTAGTCTAATTCTCACTTTAGACCTTTAAAAAATAATATAATTAATCCTAAATGACATAGCTAGTAGTATGTAAAGGGGTCATCGTTGGAATAATATCTCGGATTCAAGCAAAGTTGTAAATTAAAAGTTATCGGAACCATCAAACCAATAATTTGGTATGCTCGGCCAACCTTAAAATGCCAGCATTGACAATTCAGTTGCATAGCTTAAAGATTGTCACATGTACTCTCTAAATTTTCAAACAAGGCCTACTGAGGGTGTTTATTTAGTGATATTTTTTTTCCAATCATGTTAATATATATATATATATCGTCTCTCAAGTTAGAGATAAAAAAAATGGCAAAATTTTAAAAAAAAAAAAAATGATATAGGAGAACTAATATGAGCAATGTTAATAAAATCAACTACTTCCCTTAAATTAAAACGACCTGGTTATTTAATCACCTTAATAATTAATTTAAACGCTAGGAAATTAGTAGGCGCGCTGTAACTTCACGGAATCGCTTGCGTAACGTGATGTTTAACATTAAATAAATTAATTCAACAATGTCATTTCATACTCTTTAGTTTTTTTTAGTTAATTTTTAATTTAATTAATAATTTGCTAAAATCGCGGATTCGCTTGCGTAGCGCGATAGTTAATTTTTAATTAATTTCTTTAAATGTAGTAATTTATTTTTTCGTCATAATTGCGGATTCGCTTGCGTAGCGCTGTTACGATAAAATTAATAAATTTCGTCTCGATCAACATTCGCTTGCGTAGCGTGATTATGACAACGTAATTTATCCAAAAATTATTTTCCTTGATAAATCTAATAATCAAGAAGTAAAAGCGGACAAGTAAAATACAGAAACTAATAAAGCACAGTTTATTCAGAATTGATTTAAGCCAAGTTTGAGTCAATAAAGCGACCGTGCTAGAACCACGGGACTCGAGGAATGCCTTATACCTTCTCCCCGGTCAACAGAATTCCTTACCCGAACTTTATTTTTGCGGACCAATGAAAAGAGAGTCAAATCTTCCTTTGATTAGGGATTCAAATAAAAGGTGACTTGGAACACCC